>JAMPIV010004207.1:0-225047 GCA_024509875.1 Oreohelix idahoensis
TGGTTAAAAAGTCTAAGGATTTTTCGGTTTTAAACAATCTAATTTTTGTATGTAATTTAAAAAAAAGGCAATTGAACAATCTATGACAAAATTACACGTACAAGGGGATTGACATAAGTCTTAGGCCTGACCATGAAGGAGTCACAGGAGGAAGATGAAACTTGGCACATTTAAAGTTCATCATATTTGCACTGAATGTGTGAAGTACGCATTTGTTTCTTTAACACATTAACTACCGAATTGAAAAACACACTGTGGCCGAATTAAATTTTTTCCCATTTTCATCCTGTAGGTGTTTGCACAAAGTAAGCTGTAGTTTTCGTAATTGTTTACAGATTTTTATGAATTACACGTCATTTTAAAGATAAATGAATGTACTATTACAATAAACACCGGTTGTAACTCTAATAGAGGTTGTTGCTATTCAACGGCCCTCCGATGGCCGAGGACTTGCAATATTGTCACAATTATAACTGCTTGTGCCCCATCTCAATTAAAATCACAATTTCAATCAATGTGCACACCGTTTTCACTCTTGTCCTCGTCGCTAGATCTATCAGTCAATTGTTGAAACACGTTTATATCCTATTCAGCCGTTAGACGAGATGTACATGCATTTTTTGTAGTCCTATCACTAGTTGCCACGGTAAACAGTTTTACACGATTTGGTAACTAACCCAAAATGCTGAAAAATATGAACATAATATCAATTTTCCAGTGTTCTACAACAACCATGCTTTGGGAATTTGTTTTTCGGTGGCAACTTAAAATCTCGAACCAGATCAGAAAGTGTTTCAGTATATTTTTCATTCGTTTTATTACTAAAATTAGATTGGCGCTCTGAGCGGCTTGCGGTCCAAATGTGATTACTTTGTGAGCCGCTGACAGCGGCTTGCGGTAGTTAATGTGTTAATGGATTTTCCCGCTACTGTGCACGGCGCAATGTACCCTATTGACCGGATCTGCTGCTCCAAAGATTTGACAAAACAATGGAAAAGAAGGAGGCCAGAGCAGTGATAAAATGTCTGATGTTTCAGGGAAAAACACCTACAGAAATACCTAAGGAGATGGAACCAGTGTTTCGTGATTCTTGTCCTTCATATAATTTGGTAAAAAACTGGTGTCAACAGTTTAAGTGCGGCCGCTGAAATGTTGCTGATCTGCCAAGATCTGGTAGACCAGCATCAGAGTGCAACGATGAAAATGCAACAAGAGTGAAGAAAATCATTGACCAGGATCGAAAGATGACAATTGTGGAGATAGCTAGCAGAGTAAAACTGAATGAAAGAACAGTTTATAGAATGTTACACAACAGACTGAACATGAGAAAAGTGTATGCATGAGGGATAACGCGCACTCAAAATCTTTCTTTGCTTCAAGACAACGCGCCCTCTCACAAAACAGTTAACGATTTGAATATTGAAATTCTTCCACACCCACCATATTCTAAAGATTTAGCTCCATCAGACTTTTTTCTATTCCCAAATCTTAAAAAAACAGCTAAAAGGAAATCATTTTGACAGCGATGAAGAAGTTATACTGGCATGTGATGACTGGTTTTGTTTGAAAAATAGGGTGTTTTACTCCCAAGGTCTTTTCAAGGTCAAGCAGAGATGGCAGAAGTGTGTCAATTCAGACGGTGGCTATATTGAAAAGAAATAACAATATACAAAATTTCAGTTCTCTGTGACATGTCCTTCATGGTCAGGCCCAAGACTTATGTCAAGCCCCTTGTACAAGAAAAAATATATACAAAGTGCACTTTGAAAACCCTTACTATAAAAAAGAAAACACCACAGATAAAGTCGTTTCTTTCTAACATTTTTTTATACTTTTGTCTGAAAATCATTCCCTGATATACTGCACTCATGATTCAATCTCCATAACAAAAAACTTGTACAGTAATACTGGGAAAAAAAAATTATGAATAAAGTACCAGTCATCTCAGTGTGAAACCTGAGCTCGCTTGTTGTTACACAGCTTGTAAAATCTTGGCACCAATTGAGATACAGCTACCCTCATTTCCTTCTCCACATCAAATCTTGATCTGAATTTGGTTTTTATGACAGCTACTGCTGAAAACCCAGCATTGCAGAAATAGGAAGTTGCAAAAGGAATTACTTTCTTCAGTGCTCTCTTGCTCAAGCGTGGGAACTCCTGTTTTACTGAATACCAAAATTGTGTGAATGCCATGGATGGAAACCTCGCTTGTAGTGAAGAGTCTAATGAAAGTTCTATTAGTTCTTCCTCTTCTGCAGTACTGAAGTCCGAAGGAGTATCACCACTGAAGGGATTTTGAACCCATTAAAAACTGTCACAGTTTTCATGAAAGCATTTTTCATAATGAACACTGAGTTGAGATAGAGAGGCAGAGGTAGAGGATCCCGTTAGACGCCCGTTGAGGCATATTGGGAATATGGTGTTAGGCCCATATTTTCTTGACCATTGGCACACTAGGGGTGACGTGGTCAGCATCACGCCGGCCGCCTTAACCTTCCCAAAAGTTGCTCTGGTACGCAATTGGGGCTGGGTCGATAGAGTTGAGATAGGTGTCCGTGAATTATAGAAACAACTTCTGCACTAAAATATATTTCAATGTATGTAATGAACGGCTGCAAACCTGGGAATTAGTCCCTTTCTCCTTCTTCATCGATTTTTCCCTTTCAAAGAAGAAGCTTCTGTTTGAAGGTCTAAACTTTGTCAATAAGTTGAATCAAATGAGTTTCACTTCGTTGCAGAGACTTATTAAACGGGTTCAACTTTTAAAATAGATCACAGAATTATGCAACCTTTAACAGGAAGTCAGTGTCCAAAAAGCACTTAGCACTGACATGGTTTTTTTCTTCAAGATAAGAATAGAGTTCCCGCCTAAGTTCAAAAATGCGCGATAATACATGGAAAGCCATCAAGTGCTGCTATAAAATAAGAGAGACGTATGCTCAGCCCCCATATCGTGACACATTTTAATGAAAAACCTAGCTCTATGAGGTCGAGTTTTAATAAAGTTCACCACATTTATGACAGTTTGCAGGACTTCTTTCACATCAACACTCAAATGCTGTGAAGCCAGTGCTTCTCTATGGATAATACAATGGGTCCAAACAGCATCAGGAGCTTTGCCTCGGAAGAGGGCTTGTAGGTCACTGTATCAGCCCGACATTGAACAAGCATCATCGGTACACACACCAACACAATGAGCCCAGTATATTTTATTTTCCGCCATGAAGTTGTCCACAATTTCAAATAAATCTTTTCCTGTCGGACCTGCATTTATGTACTTTCACAAAAGAAGATCTTCCACCATTTCGTTTTTTTCATCAACAAACCGCACATAACAGATTAAATGAGCATCTCTATTGCTATCTGTGGCCTCATCAAGCTGCAAAGCAAAGTCGTTCCTCCTCATTTTTTCTTTAATCTGTTCATTAAGATCCTCTCCTAAATCTTGAATTCGGCGGCTGATTGTACTGTCCGACAAAGGAATAGGCAAAAGCTGTTTTCCCACAGACTCTTCAACCATAATGGACACCATATCAATAGCACATGGTAAAACGAGTTATTCTGCAATCGTGTGGGGCTTCTTACATTTAGCTACCGGCTATGCTACCTTGTAGGACGCTAGAAGAGCTTTACTTGAGATTGTCGCCTGCTTAGAAAATGCTGCTTTTTCTTCTTTCATTTGGCTCAGCTTTCTAGAGAAATATTCTCTTGGTTTGTTACGTCATTCTTATGAACACTTTGTAAATGGCGCTTCAATTTGCTAGGCAGCATACATTCGACAGAGTGTATTTTGACACACAAAACACACTGTTGACGCTCTTCATCGTTCACAAGAGTGCACGTGAAACCAAAATGTAAGTAACCTTCGTTGTATTTCTAAACTTAATTTTCCTTTCCTCCCTACCACTTTCATTGTCATCCTCAACAAGTTCTCGCTTTTTACTAACACTTGCAAAATTAAAATATCTTTCCATGGTTTATATCAAACTCACAACACAAAGAAAAACGTTTGAAAACAGAAAATCACCGTTTTACCTACTATGGTCGTGCGAGGAGAATGCGCGGGAAGTTGATAGGCGGGTCGGGGGAGCGGGACTTCGAAGGCTGGCTAACATCACTATTTCTCCGGTGTCACGCAGGTTGACAAACACCAAAAATGAAATTTCCCACCACTCTGTGTTTTCTTTACAGCTAACAACGAAAACAATCCACGCCCAACCGTCACTCATGGCGCCCCAGAGCGCCGCGGCGCACAGGTTAAAAAACGTTGATGTAGACCATCAGGTCTTGGGAAGGAGTTTCTACTGGTTTCTAAAGTGTGCATAATGCCACTTTTTTAACAAATGTGGTCGACATATACATCACATTTTGTGTCATTCACCAAACATGATCCTTAATTTACAGATAGGCGGACAGATGGATAGATATACACACACACACACACACATATATATATATATATATGCACTGCAGTTAAAATACTTCTATGGCACGCGCCTCAAACAGCCTCTGGCAACCAAGTCCAGCTCCCGGCCTTCATTCATTCATTCATTCATAACCCTCCACTCCCAAAGGAGCATAGGCCTTCAACAAACACATGCCAAGTCCTCCTGTCACGTGCCATCATCTCAAGTTCTTTCCATGTTCTCCTCATCATTTTCACCTCTGTTTCAAACTCTCTTCTCCATGTACTTCTTGGTCTTCCTCTGCCTCTCTTGCCCTGGGGGTTCCAGAACAAGGACTGCCTTGTAATGCTATCAACAGGCTTCCTCAGTGTGTGTCCTATCCATCGCCATCGTCTTCTTCTCATCTCTTGTTCCACTGGCACTTGTCCAGTTCTTGTCATCAGTTCCACATTGGTAACCTTGTCATACCATTTTAATCCCTCTATTCTACGCAAGCACCCATTTATGAAAGTCTGTAGCTTTTTGGTTGTTGTCTTTGTTGTTCTCCATGTCTCTGAGCCATACAATAGGACTGACTTCACATTTGAGTTGAAGATTCTTATTTTCGTGTTGGATCCTATTTCTCTTGATCTCCATATATTTCCCAATGCAATGAAAGCTCCTCTTGCCTTTTGTATTCTTATTTTGATATCGCTGTCTGTCCCTCCAACTTTATCTATATCACTGCCAAGATATGTGTAACTCTGTGTTGCATCATACGCCTCCCCGCAAGAGGACCTTCACCTGTCTTGGATGGCTGTGTTTTATTTTCTTTATTTGACTTGTCCATATTTGTTGAAGTTTTTTGTGGTTTAAATTTTTTTTACAGGATGGGGTAACCGGCCCCATGCCCAACCCTCCTTAGTCGCCTTCTACGTGTGGCTCAATTTGAGCCCGGCGGAACTGTTTCCACTGACGGGAGAAGGGGCAAAGGCGAGCGACTGGCGCCTTAAAACCAGCAGCTTCGGGCAGATAGGGCTCGTGATCCTTGGTTGGTAGCTTATCTAAGAGAAGGAACTCTGAATTCAAACCACCGCTGCCTTGCGGGAATATCCATTTATGGAATTGGCTTCGGGAGTAAACCCTGAGGATAAATCCGGAGTCGGAGTCCCTAAGGCAGTCTAATGTCGATTCGACATTATTCTGGCAACTCCTGCGACATGGCTGGTACCAAACTGTATCGGCTACTGCCGTTCCTTTGGATCTACCGGCTGTGTGGAGAAGGGGAACATGCTGCATGGGCAACAGCTTGATCTCCATATAACTGTGCCCAAGCTCGCGCCCTGGAGAGGACACTCCAGCTTCACCCTATAGGTGTCGGCAAAACACGGGAAGTAGCAGTTATCGGTTATAAGCATTTTGCCCAATTGGCGTAGGGCATGGCGCCAGGGGCTACTTCCGACAGTGGGAGAGGTTCTAGGATCTCACTGAACAGCTACCGCCCGCTTCAAGCTGGGCAGCCCCCAGTCAATAAGGTGTTGTCCCGCCACTGTCTGCTTTCCCCATTGGGTGCATGGGGATTAGGGTCAAACCCGAACTGTGGACAGAAAATTTTGCACCAAGCAATTATCGAAAAAATAGAAATAAGCAAACTCTCAGATTGGGATGCTGGAACGTCCGGACTATGTTGACTGGACTATCCGAAAACCTACAGAATGTAAACGATGTAAGGAAGACAGCCATAATTAATGATGAGCTTAAACGACTTCAGGTGGATATAGCTGCACTTCAGGAAACGCGCCTGGCGGGCTCTGGAACGGTGAGCGAGAAGGACTACACATTTTATTGGCAAGGGAAAGATCTTAATAAGCTAGAGAACACGGAGTAGGTTTTGCGGTCAAAAAATCGCTAACTAAAATGGTTGAACCAGGCGAGAATGGATCAGAACGCCTGTTAACGCTCCGCCTGCAAACTAGCACAGGTCCCATCACCCTTGTCAGTGTGTATGCTCCTACTCTGTACTCTGCCTCAGAAGCTAAAGATGAGTTCTACGAGAATCTAACAGCAATTATCAAAAGCATACCTAGGCAAGAACAGCTTGTTCTCCTTGGTGACTTTAACGCTAGAGTGGGTGCCGATGATGTTTCATGGCCTTCATGTCTGGGCAGGTTTGGTATTGGCAAGATGAATGAAAATGGACAACGGCTCTTAGAGTTGTGCGTCCACCATGACCTCTGCGTGACCAACACCTACTTTCAGACAAAACCCCAGCATAAGGTGTCATGGAGACACCCACGATCCAAGCACTGGCACCAACGTGACCTGATTCTCGTCAGAAGGCCACTCCTCAGGTCTGTGCTTTCCACGCGCTCGTACCATAGTGCATACTGTGATACAGATCACTCCTTGGTTTGCTGCAAAATCAGAGCACAACCAAGAAAACTCTATCGTGTCAGACATGAAGGGAAACCACGCATTGATACCAGCAAGATGTCAGACCCTTTCATGATTGCTCAATACACTGCGACCTTCGAGAAAGTGCTCAGTAGCCCTCAGCATGGTGATACTATTACAGAGAACTGGGAGCATCTACGGAACACCATTCAAAGTACTGCACTTGCCACCTTTGGTAAGAAAACCGCAAAGTCAAATGACTGGTTTGATGCTTCATCAGATGTGATGGCACCTGTCATTGAAGCTAAGCGCAGTGCTATGAATGAATACAAACGTTCACCGAGTGCCAGAACCCTACAGATCCTGAGGGCTACGAGAAGCAAAGTTCAACAAACTGCTCGACGCTGTGCAAATGACTACTGGCTCCAGCTCAGTGAAAGCATCCAGATCGCAGCGCAAACAGGCAACATTAGACAAATGTATGACGGTATAAAGAAAGCACTTGGCCCCCCATAAAAGTAAGACGGCACCGCTAAAAACCATCAGCGGAGAGAAGCTAACAGATAAGGGTAAGCAGATGGAGAGGTGGGTCGAGCACTACTCTGAGCTTTACGCTAGAGACAATACCGTTACGCCTGCAGCCCTTGATGGTGTCAACAGTGTGCCAACTATGGAGGAGCTGGATGCCGAACCAACATTAGAGGAACTCAGCAAGGCCATTGATAGCTTGGCCTCTGGCAAAGCACCAGGCAGTGATGGGATTCCTCCTGATTTAATCAAATGCTGTAAGAGCACGCTATTACATCCCCTGCATAGGATGCTGTGCCAGTGCTGGGAAGAGACAACTATTCCTCAAGACATGCGAGATGCCAAGATTGTAACACTGTATAAAAATAAAGGAGACAGAAGTGATTGCAATAACTACAGAGGCATCTCTCTTCTTAGTATTGTTGGTAAGGTTTTTGCCAAAGTCATCTTAATGCGACTACACAAGTTAGCTGAGCGCATATATCCAGACTCACAGTGTGGATTCCGAGCTGGCAGATCAACAACAGACATGATCTTCTCTCTCCGCCAGCTTCAGGAAAAATCAAGAGAGCAGAAAAGACCATTATATATCGCCTTTATAGACCTCACAAAAGCATTCGACCTGGTTAGTAGGGATGGACTCTTTAAAATCCTCCTGAAAATAGGCTGCCCTTCTAAAATGCTGGAAATGATAAAGTCATTCCATGACGGCATGAAGGGAACAGTCCAATATGCTGGAAGCACGTCACAGCCCTTTGATATACGAAGTGGCGTTAAACAAGGCTGTGTTCTGGCTCCGACCCTCTTCGGAATCTTCTTTGCCTTACTCTTGAAACATGCATTCAGAGATGCAACTGAAGTAATATGCCATCACACTAGGTCAGATGGCCGTCTGTTTAATCTTTCAAGGCTGAAGGCAAAAACAAAAATCAGAAGGGTCACTATAAGAGACTTGTTGTTCGCTGATGATGCTGCAGTCGTCACTCAAAGCCAACAGGAGCTTCAGAGCTTGATGAATCGCTTCACTAAAGCATGCAAGGACTTTGGCCTCACAATAAGTCTAAAGAAAACGAATGTGCTGAGTCAGGATGTGGGTGCTGCACCAGTTATCACTATCGATAACTATGAATTGGCAGTGGTGCACCACTTCACATACCTAGGGTCTACCATCAATGACAAACTCTCACTGGATACAGAAATCGACAGCCGCATTGGCAAAGCTGCAGCTACCTTTGCCCGCCTCACATCGCGTGTTTGGGGAAACTCTAAACTCACAATGAAGACCAAAGCTGCGGTATATAATGCCTGCGTCACCAGCACACTCCTATATGGCAGCGAGACCTGGACGACCTATGATAAGCAAGAAAGAAGGCTCAATACCTTCCATTTGCGGTGTCTACGCCGCATCCTCGGCATCTCGTGGAAAGATAAAGTGACAAATGTCGAGGTGTTGTCACGTGCTGGCCTTCAAAGTATGTATACGCTTCTTAGACAGCGCAGACTTCGCTGGCTTGGCCATGTTCGCCGCATGGATGATGGTCACATCCCAAAAGATATCTTCTACGGACAATTAGCAGATGGCAAGAGAACAGTTTGGCGACCACAGCTGAGGTTCAAAGATGTGTGCAAGAGAGATATGAGGGCATTGGACATGGATCCAGCAACATGGGAGGATAAAGCTGCCGATCACACTAAGTGGCGATGCTATTTACGGCGCCACCTCAGATTGGGCGAAGAGAGGCTCACACAAGAAGCAGAGGTGAGGAGAAAACGTCGAAAGGAGCACCAGGAAAAAAAACAGCTGAGGGCTGTCACCTCAGGGGCGCATTCCCATTGTCAGTTATGACTGAAGGGGCTATTATTATTATTATATATATATATATATATATATATATATATATATATATATATATATATATATATATATATATATATATATATATATATATATAGATAGATAGATAGATAGATAGATAGATAGATAGATAGATAGATAGATAGATAGATAGATAGATAGATAGATAGATAGATAGACAGACAGATAGACAGACAGATAGACAGACAGATAGATAGATAGATAGATAGATAGATAGATAGATAGATAGATAGATAGATAGATAGATAGATAGATAGATAGATAGATAGATAGATAGATAGATAGATAGATAGATAGATAGACAGACAGACAGACAGACAGATAGATCGATAGATAGATAGATAGACAGACAGACAGACAGATAGATAGATAGATAGATAGATAGATAGATAGATAGATAGATAGATAGATAGATAGATAGATAGATAGATAGATAGATAGATAGATAGATAGATAGATAGATAGATCAGTGCTAGTTTGTATTGTTCAGGGGAGTTTACTAAGGTAAGTTTATATGGTTAAGGGACAGAATTACGCAAAAATTAAAATATAAATTTGATAGTAGCTATTAACTTATGTTAATCTATTAATAATTTAAATGAGCTTTTTCTTTATTGCTGCTGCATATCCGTATGTAGATCGTGAGACATATTTCATGTTGTAAGTAATGTAATCTTTTTGGCATCTATTTTTTTAAAGAATACATTTTACAAGAGCAGGCTGAGTATTCAATGATTTTCGATATTTGCATGTGTAACTTTTAATGTATGAAATAAATACACCCCTTAGCCGTTTTCGTGGTACAACAAAACATGACAGATAACTGAAACAGACTACAATATCTTTTGTAAAAGAAGAGGGTCTTTTTCATTTTTCACTGAGACTCATTCTTCTTCTTTGATCCTTAGCCGCCGACCGTCAAAGCAGTCAGTGGTCATCACGCCTGGTGGCGTCTTGTAGGGCAACAACAAATTGATTCCACTTCGCTCTGACGGTGGCCATCCTTCATACGGTGCCCCAACTCTGGTTCATTCTTTGCATCTCAGCCCCCACAGTCCTCCGCCAAGATGTTTTTGGTCTGATTCGCTTCCGTTTTCCTTCAGGGGTCCATAGCATAGCTGTTCTTGTGATGGTATCGGGGTCTCTTTTGAGGACATGGCCAACCCAACTCCAGCGTCTGCCAGCTATGATGGTGTGCATGTTCTCTTGCTTGCTCCGAGAAAGCAGATGAAGTTGGTGATGGTATTCGGCCAAAAGATTCGGTGAATTTTTCTTAGGCATGTAGTGTGAATAGGGGACAATTTCGACATTTCCTTCTCTGTAACTCTCCAGCATTCCGCACCATAGAGAAGCACACAACTCTGATATAATCTTAATTTAGTGCTTGTGTTGTACTGAGAGGACTTCCAGATGTTGTTTAGACTAAAAAAGGCTGTTCTTGCTTTGTTCATTCTGATGCTTGCTCCGCCGTCTGGTGTTACTATGCATCCTAGGTATGTAAAGGTGTCTGACAAAATAATAGACGGAAAAAAATGAATAATGCGTTACCAATTCCGTTACAGTTGACAGTGAGAAGATTTGCAGATTTTTATATAACTCAACACACTTTAGTCATAGAGAAAGAAATAAACATACAGATTAATCCAAATGTAAACTAGTTTGGATGCGAGTCACAGGCAACGACTACAACCCACAGAAGCCAGATCCAAGCCTCAGATATGAGGTATCTGAGGAAGGTGACTGAAGTAACAAGAAGAGACATAGTCCACAACCAGACGATAAATAATGGCCTAAAAATCCAACCCCTGCATACCCAAGTATAACAGTCCTAACTAAGATAGTACGGCCATGTCGCTAGAATGGGAGAAGATGGGCTACCCTGACAAGTATAGTAAACTAAGAGCCAGGGATCCAGACCTTCAAAAGTCCGCTGGGAGGGCAACATTGGACAATCTCTGAAGAACTGATAACTAGAATGGAACCAGGCAAGGAGGAAGACAGCCAACAGGATAGTATGGCACTCTCTCTTCCAAACCTCTACACCTCACGGTAGAAGAGGATTGACTAAGTGAGCCCTAAGTACGTAAACTTTGAAGACTGAACGCCAAAGAGATAGATCACATGGTCTGTGTCGTGGTTGAGTTAGAGTGTAGAGTATTTGTCGAGTTGGACAACAGTAGTGAAATCGACAAGGGATAGTGGACTAACAGAGTTATAGATTACACACACAGAAAGGTGTAAATAGGAGATGGACTTGAGACAACCTGGAAGAAGATTTACCAAAATGATCTCTCTCTCCAAGCCTCAACTCACTTATGTCTGTCTAAGCACCTCCTGCTCTCTCTCTCTTCTCTTATCATACATAGAGATTATAGTAAAGAGCTAAAAATACAAATATGGATGGAAAGGTCGTGAACAGCGCATTAATAAATGTGTAAAATTTATTAAAGAAGAAAAAGCATGGAATTAATGCATATCATCACAACAACATAAAATTACATCAATACTCAAAATATTCATCAATAATCATATACACCAAAAACCACACACACAGATCACCATTCATAAAACCTGTAGAACACAGAGAGATGAAATAATTGAGTGTCAGCCCGTCCGTTTTCGGGACCAGATGAAATAGTCCGGACAGTGTGTTACTTGTAGATCCTTTGTGAGGGACTATGCCTACAAAACTGTCCTTGTTGGTACTGTCATTGGTGATTCCTCCCTACTGGCGCGAGGTGGGCTGGAAGACTCTAGTTACCTTCTGTTTACCAAAATGAATAAACTGCGATTCAGTCCGTCCGCTTTCGGGACCAGATGAAATAGTCCGGACAGTGTGTTACTTGTAGATCCTTCGTGAGGGACTATGCCTACAAAACTGTCCTTGTTGGTACTATCATTGGTGACTCCTCCCTACTGGCGCGAGGTGGGCTGGGGGACGCTGTTTATCTCCTGCTGACCAACTGAATGAACTTAGCGACAGCCTGTCCGCTTTCGGGGACCAATGGAATAGCTCCAGTAAGTGGTTTCTTCGTATATATCCGCCATCGGTGATGGAATTAACCTGAATAAAATCACTGTATAGGCGCTATCGTTGGTGTCTTCCCCCTACTGGCGCGAGTGGGGCTGGAACTCTGTCCATAGATGGCTGCTCATACGTGCGAAGTTCTACATAGACCCAGAAATAAACCATGGGACGAAGTCACTTGAGGACAATTGATCCCAAGGCATGCTTATCCGGCGCTAGAATTGGCTTTAAATCCGGTTTTGGCTGGTTGACTGTGGCTTGGCTGAGTGCCCCGTTTAGGCACAAAAAAGGCGGGTGATATGGAATTCTGCTATAGGCATGCTGGGCGGTTTTGATATTCTGGAAGTCGCAATGCTCTGGCTGGTAATCCAAGAGGCGAGTAGAGAACTACTACTGCATTTGGTGATTCCAGATTTAGCGTTGGCTCCGTTGCACTGCGTGAGCTTAACTTGGCGTTGACAAAAGGGGTTTTGATTCAGGAACGGGGTGTGACACTCGTGGGGCTAGATATCCTCAGAATCCCTCTAGACGAAGAGACGGTGACATTCTTCGTCTGACTGGAAACTAGACTAGCAATTCGGTATCCCCCTGAAACTGAGACCGAAAAGAGACACCCTTTTACATCAAGCAAATAATAAATCACACTAACTTTATAAAGAAAGTTTCGCTCCACTATGGGATTAAATTTATTGTAGTTATTGCTATGATAGTTTAGGGCTGTCTTTAACCATGTCTCCTGTTCCTTAAAAATATCAATTATCAACACGCACCCGCATAGACTTAATATCTTTTGCACACCCAGGTACCTGTCAGTAACTGTTCTGACAGCAACAATCTACTCCTCTTCTCCCAATCTCAATATACAGGAAACCTAACCAGTAGTTACAGTTAAATGGATATGCTTATTCATCTTACAACATTAAATGAATTTACATAAACAGATTACAGCATGTGACATTACAAAATAAGTAATATGTCCCTTTGGGAAAATATATTTATATTCCACACAATGAGTACAAAGAGAATGCAATGTTCTTGCTATAATAATACAATTGTGGCTGAATCATAAGATATAATTATATCTATGCCTGGTGACTGCTTTCTGTGAAAGTTATAGACTAGTGCCTAGCCACACAAGTAAGCATAAAATGATTCTCCCTTGCCACTAAAAATATCTATCAAAAAGGAATAAGTGACTATCTCCTATAATTCAGAGTTATTACCTGCATCTCACTATTCAGTTTTAAAGTGAACAATCCACACCTGACATTATCTTACAGAAATGACAGTTAATTTTGCTGACTCTTAACCCAATGGTAAGCATTCGTGGACTGATTCTACGCCTAATATCTGTTATTGTAAGTTTAACATTTAACCCATGATAAACCGTAACAGTTTAAGCACCACTTAATAGGCCGTAGACAGCGCTACCTTATCACTGAATAAATTACTAGGAGAAGTCCTCAGAAATAAATTCACTTCCCTAACAGATATATATAAAAGCTAACATGAATATATCATATTTATAAGATATGTCAACTCACCCCGAAAAATGCCAAGAAATAGGCGAAAAACATTTAGTTCTGTGTTAATGTTTGCCTTATTTCCATAATGGTCTATCTCGGGCCAGGAAATTCACGAATGTCTTTGTCTATTAAAACCAGTCTACTCTTATAGATCACAAGGGACGCTCCCCCCGAACACCTGGCGTGCGTATTTCTACAGAAGTTCGGCGAAAGACGTAATCTAAAGTAAGACAAAAGAAATCGTGCGAAAGTTCCCCAGGCCTCAAAGGGTACCAGCCGCTCGTCATCAAACGTTTTAAAGCGACCAGAGAAATTCCCCTGTTGGGACCACAAAGGGTACCCGCCGCTAACGAACCGTTTCTGAACCGACTTTGGCTCGTTCTAACACTTAAAGCGGACCCGAGAAATGTTTCTCTGGTCGAACAGGTGCGTTGACGTAACATTATCGTCTAGCGTTAGCTGACCGCAGCTGGCCAGCGTAAACAACCTCGGGTGGGGTTGAGAAGGTGAAAAATGAAAGAAAGAAGAATATGAAAGAAACGAAAAACAAAATGTCTCGGAAAACAGAACATTTAAAGGAGTAATCAAATTATGGACAAGATGGTAAAATAAATTATCTTTCACGTGACAAGTGCCCCCCTTTTTAAAGTTCGAGGAATAC
This sequence comes from Oreohelix idahoensis, assembly GCA_024509875.1. NCBI lineage: Eukaryota > Metazoa > Mollusca > Gastropoda > Stylommatophora > Oreohelicidae > Oreohelix > Oreohelix idahoensis. The sequence continues at coordinate 14,399 of JAMPIV010004207.1, forward strand.
GGACAAAAATGACAGTAATTTATCTTTTCCATCGTCTTTAGTTACCTGTCATTGGAACATCCTATACTCATAACCCAAATACGTTTCCAATTTCTGTCTGTCTGTATGAGTAGCTCCGAGTTCATTTCTTTTCTTCCCCCTGTCTAATAGACGTTCAGCGAATGGGATTTTGCGAGGCCACTGAACACTGACATAATCTGTTTCCGTGTGAACATGACCTTCCTTCCCCAATTTGCTTTGTCTGTCCATGGTCCGGAAAATTATCCGCACATGTTGTGAGTTTCGGCCCCGCCTGAACTCACTGGCCACTGCATAGGTAATCCGCCTGTTATGTGCAGTGTAATCGTTGCTGGACTCGGGCTGTTTAATTTCCGTTATGGGTTTACCTGTCGCGGACTTGAATAACCCTGTATAGCTGCAGTCTATAGGGACTTTTCGCGCGCGTGTAACCCTAGTTGGTAAATAAAGCCGTTCGTTGGCTGAAGAAATGCTAGCATTTTTCTTCTGCCTCTCCACACCTACTCCGCTGTTTCGGCGGGAGCATTGATCAATCTTCAGATCTGTGCCGTCTAAAGGCGGGTCTGGAGCTTTCCTTGCCTTGCCAGTCACAACTCTTGCTTGGTCAACGGAAATGATCAAGTTGTTCTGTAATGGCCTGGCGGAGGCGACTACTTTGCTGTCCATCAGTGGGGTTGAGACCACTGGAATAATGCGATTTGAATGAGAAAACTCTGCTGCCTGAAGCAAAGAGTAATCGATCGCATTCTGGGGTTCTACTAAATCATAACAGATCTCCGTAGCTTCTATCCGTGAAGACAGATAGGTAATATCTGCTAGTTGCAGAGTTTGTTGAGTCGCTTTCCCATTACTAGCATGACGTGAGCCAAGGCTCTCAACAATGGCTCCTTGTACAGTAGTAAGGCAGCTTTTCTCACTGTCTTCTGCCCTGAGAAGTGTGAGAGACTCAAATGGAATACCAGGGATCCCTTCGCCTGGAACCCTGTGTCCATCATAAACGTCAACTTTGCCCTCCCTTGAGGAAGTTACTGGCGTCAGTTGAACTTTGTCCTGCAATGCGAGATCCACTTCCTGGTTGACAGGCTCCGCAGTCTGCATGCAAAGGACTGGACGGTTTGAGATCCCGTTTGATCGCGAAGTGCCCGAGAGAAAACTCTCGGTGTGTTTTTCCAAAGTTCCTTGGAACGGTTTGGAAAGTTTAACCCTTTTAGCAGGCGACTTATTCTTGCACCTTTTAAGCTCAGGGTGATAAGAGGAGCGGCGCCTCCATTCTACGATCGTTGAGTTGGAGGGATACGCCTCTGCATATGGTTTTTCGCTGTCCGGCCGGGAATCTTGCGAAATATAACGTGATAGGGTGTGGCTCCCTTTTCTCGACGTCACGTGTCGGTTAGGTGCTGCTCGGTCTGGAGCATGAGAGGCTCGGGGTTCGCCGCTTGCCAGACGGGAACAATCCGTATTACAATGCTTGTTAGCACCTCTCTCACCTTTGAGCAGTTTCCATACCTGGGAACGTTGCGTAATTTTCCCCGTGGCTTTAGGTCTGCTGTCCCGACGTAAATTCTTTCCTTGTTTGGGCTTCGGATCCAAGTCCAAAGGAAAGTCAATTTTCTGGAGTTGGGGTTCGGTTGTAGCAGGCAAGTTTTCTTTCATGGGCGCAAGGTTTGCAGGGGCGTTGACCGTTAAGGGCACAGTAGAAGGGGAAGTAGAGTGACTACATTTAGTATCTGTTTCCATCCTCCAAATTTGGCTATCCAGTTCATTCATTCTGATTTGGTGTAGCCTGCTCCTTTCTTGGCTTTCTCTGTCCCTTTCTTGGCGCTCTATTTCCCATTGCTTGTCCCGTTCTTGTCTTTGCTTTTCCCTTTGCTTCTCATCTTCTATCACTTCTTCTACATACTGTCGGGTGAATGCTTCACTCTCCCCAGTTTGTTTACAGGACCATGCCAAGATTAAACGGCTGTCAAACCAATTGTCTACCTCGTATAGATCCTGCAGGCTTACTGCAAATTCTAGAAAGGGCTGGATTTCGCTATCCTTGTACTCCATGTACTTAGCTACCTCGAGGGCAATCCTATGCACTTTATCTAGATCAGCCATTATATCAGGGTGAGCAAACACTATAGAAGAATAGAACCTAGAGATCTTAGTTACCTAGTCCACTAGGTGCTGATTAACTTAATAATCAATAAAATCTAGGCTAGCCTGGGAACTTTAAAAAACAAGAAAATTTGTAGCTACTCTGATCGACAAGCAAACCCAAAAAACTCCAAAAAATGTAAGTGATGTAAAACTTACTATCACTTCACCCCAGTTCTGTCAGTACTAAGCTATTGAGAGGATTGGTTACTATCGTCCGAATGAACACCCTCCCTTGGTACAAATGCAAGCTAGTAACTGACTATCTGTAGCTTCTTATCTCAGATTAAAGAGCTACTCCTGAAAAAATATTAACCCTTAAAAAAAAATTTTCTGACTTTTACAACAATAGTCGTCAGATTTGTCAACCAAAAACTCAGCAGTGATAAATGTAACTTAATATTTATGATTGCTGTGGAGAAAAAACGCTGTTCCGACTTCCTCCAAAAGAAATAGTTCGATATGTCTAGGGGAAAGAAATTCCTATAATCTGCCGAACACTAAACTCTAAGAATCAGAATAGAATCTTGTGAGAGATTCCTACCAGACTGCAACCTCATCTGTTGCGATTGCTGCAGATGTAGTTCAAATTCCGCGGCGAGACCCCATTTGTCGTGGTTGAGTTAGAGTGAAGAGTATTTGTCGAGTTGGACAACTGTAGTGAAATCGACAAGGGATAGTGGACTGACAGAGTTATAGATTACACACACAGAAAGGTGTAAATAGGAGATGGACTTGAGGCTTGGAGAGAGAGATCATTTTGGTAAATCTTCTTCCAGGTTGTCTCAAGTCCATCTCCTATTTACACCTTTCTGTGTGTGTAATCTATAACTCTGTCAGTCCACTATCCCTTGTCGATTTCACTACAGTTGTCCAACTCGACAAATACTCTTCACTCTAACTCAACCACGACAGTCTGTAATTGTAATGCAGTGACACAAACTTTGAACTCTTTGAAACAGACATTACAAAAATTACAACAACAGAAGTAGTTTTGTATAAAGCAGTTATGCTCAACATCTTTCACAAAATTACTCCATGCATTAAAGTTAAGTTATTTACACGTTTGGCAGAATATTGACATCTAGTATAGATTTGCAGAAATAAAGCCATCTATGAACAAAGGATGTTTAACTCAGAACTTTTTCTACAAGTATTGACACATAAAACAAAACACTTAAATCATCCCACTTTGTTTTTTTTTTTTTAGATAAAACTTGCAAAATTAACTTGTGTAGATATTGCGACATTAGATTTATTAATAGTATAAAAAAGGTATTAGTAGCGTATGTATGTATGTTTATACTTATGTATGTGTATGTATGTGTGCTTGGGCTTGTACCAACGCATGTTTCTTTGCCTTGTATTTGCAGCTACACTTCTTTATAATTGTTATGACTGAATTTTTTAATGTGTATTGTAAACAGATTCACTTTTGAGAATTAAAAACACAAAAAAGATTTTTTTTTTTTTTTAAATGAGAAGGTTTGCTTTTGTCCGGAGTGAACCAGCTTACCTATTATCGTATTCACAAGTCAAAATCCAGATAAGTATCATCTCAATTTAATCTTACTTTATCTGTAGTTTACTTTTAGTACTAGTTAATAGTTTTTAATATTAATTAGTGGTTAGTAGGATTAGTTAACTATTAGCTATAACTATTTGTTAAATAAATTGAATAATCGGTAGTGTCCTGTATATCCCATTGACCATTTCCTGTCGGTCAGAGCTAGTTCTATAAATGAGTATGTCATCTGCTAAAGCCAATGTTTGTCCCAGCGAAGTTGGCGGAATGGAGGCTACTTTTGCTGTGTAGATGTTTAACAGCATCGGTGATAGTGAAGAACCTTGGGGTGGTCCGTGACAAATGCGCATAGGTTCTGATGCCTATGTTCTCAAGTGTAATACAAATGGTCTCTCAGATATGGCAGCTGCTATCCTTTGTGTTAGCCATGGGTTAACACTGCACGTCGTTACACACTTCATTAACGTTTCATATATTTCTCACTATTGTCATGGTTTGATTGAAATGTCTGTCACCGAGTGCTCTACCCTGTCTTGTTCATAATTTTTGTCCACACCGGCTTTTCTGTCTTATAGCTCCTAATAGCGCTAGCTCTGACATTGGTCATTTCACTCTTACGTTGGGCAGGCTAATTACCCCCCCCCCCCTTTTTTTTACATGTGCACAGCGGCATCTAGCTATGGAGTCTTTTATTCTACCTTTCTTGTCGAGAACGGCAATTTCCGTTTTTTTTAATTACAGGGAATCCGTGGAGACGGGGAAAACGTGTACCCTTTTATGTGTGCCGCCCTGGTCTCGTCCAGCGAACACCGGTCGCTCGTAGAACCGAAAGCGTTACGGCAAATTACGTCCCTTTTTGTATCTTGAGTCGCCCGGGGAATATCTCCCCTAGGCCTTACGTCTGAATTTGTTTCATCTACTGCACGTGAAATTGTCACCTGCAGACTATAGTTTGCTATTTAAGCAAGAGGTCTCTATCACTCAGTACCACTGTCTCAAGTGGGATTCTACCACTGAACAAAGTTCAGCGCAGGGCTAATAACAGTTGTTATTGCAGGAATTCATTCTTTATTCGGTAAGCTAATTTGCTTGTTTAATTCCTTCGGGTTTTAACTTAATCTAATAGAATAGAGATCTCGTGTTACTTTAATTCATGTTAAATAAATATACATTCTTTTTTTCTTAAGGTACATTTTTTCGTTACCGGGATGCTCTGAATTTTATTAATTGAGACCATATACATGACCGCTAAGCCAGTCAGGAAGAGTGAGCAAGTGTAAAGTTAATTTTTACCAATTTTTTTTAACGCTTGTTCTACACTGTGTGAAGAATATTGCAGTAGAGAGTTTTTTTCTGTGCTATTTGATACATATTGAGTATATGCTCAACACTATTTGGGTAACCCAGTGAGCGTCGTAACTTAACAGCTTTTGCACATTTTACTAGTGTGTTGAGACGAGGTGTGTGTGCGTGTGTTTTTGTGCAGATATATTTGCTGTGGGTCGTTTTCAGCGTTGCGCAAGCAGACACGCTGGCCAAGCGAACCTGTGGCTGGATTTATCTGTGTGAACTGTTAGCCTAACTATATCAAAGAGAGCAAGTGACGGAAGGGCTTGTTTTCATTTAGGGAGTGAGATATAGAAAGAGAGAGAGAGAGAGAGAGAGAGAGAGAGAGAGAGAGAGAGAGAGAGAGAGAGAGAGAGAGAGAGAGAGAGAGAGAGAGAGAGAGAATAAGAGTTGGAAGTTGTTGTGTAAGCAACGGAAGGATGGCTGTTACAGCAGTTAACGAGATTTTTTAATTTCTGTATATTTTCAGAGCCTTGGTCAGTATTTTTTGTGTGCTTTCTTGTGTGATTTGCTACTGTTAGAGGAATACAATCTTGATTAATAAATTTCACCAGGCAGTCTACGTCATACTGCCAGGTTTCAGTTACAAGTCCGCTGTGCGGATTACTTAACCACAGCCGATTGTTGAATGTATTTATAGCTCCAGCACATACGAGTTGTCGCCTTTGCCATCCAGTCATTTTTGAAAACACTGTCCGATCCATTAACAGAAAGTTAACTCAAAGTATACGAGCCGGCCGACAGAACGGATTCGTCGATAGCAAGTACTTGTGAAGCACACATTACTCGTGCTATTTGGAGTATACCACTATACCTATATTTCTTTTACGTACACGTAAGCAGTAGCTTTGAGTCCTAGATTATATACCTGCAGCACATATTGCCGCCAGTTGCAGTTAACCATCGCCTTAACACATATGAGCTGTTGCCTTGCCATCCAGTCAGTTTCGACAACACTGTCTGACCCATTATAGTCGGTTACCTATGAGTTTACTGACATAACGACCGATAAAAGTAGCCAGTTGCCAGCACTCGTCACCTGTTTTAAAGTCCATGTCTTCATATCCAGTACAAGAGGTGCCCCCGCGATCCAAATGGATACTCGCTCACTAGTAAAAGTCTTCGTCGTTTGGATAGATTTGGATCAGTGGGTGCATGTATTTCTGCACTCGTTTTAATTTCCTCCACCTGCTAGTGTGGCCTGCAGCCACAGGAAATTGTGAAATAATACGATATATTATGACACTGTTACATAGAGAGCTTATCTCCATAGCCTAGACATTTCAAACTAGGTGAAACATTGTAGTATTTATCTTCTAGTCAGAGAAAGTAACTTACTTACCAGGATTATTACCATAAGGAGTAGCAGTTCCTCGCGAAACTGGGGGGCTAACCAATTTAGTTAGATTTTCTTGGGAGTGAGAAAGTGTACGGATGCTGGTGGTTTGGAGTGAGACGTTGTGCCTGAGAGATTGAGTGAAGTCCTGTGTTATTTTTCTGTGGTTGTGATATTGATACATTCACTAGCCCTTCAGAGCTAGTGAAGGCATTGGTGAGGTTTTTTGTTTGGTTCAATGTTGTTGTTTCTTTAATAAATAAATGTATATGTACTAAGCGGTCATAATTCACTATATTATTTCTGACACTTAATGTTTGCTGTTGTAGTCATTGTAGTAAATTATTCTGTTTAGCATTGAAGGACGGACGAGGGTATGCCATCTTAAACAGATTCCGAGTATGGCTGGGAAGCAGACCTAAGATATTTGATTATATCTCTCTTCTCTCTAGAAGTCTTACCTCTCTCCATATTTCCATAAGTGACTAACTTTCTCTATTTTCACATTTCTCATTCATATTCTGTCTAAACTCAAGACATTCTCTATTTCCATACACGCGACAATTATTATACGCAGCGCTAGGATTTTAATGACCTGACATTTGATAGAAAATGACCAATAAAAAATGTATTTATGACCGAAAATCCCAAAACTGTCGTATAAAATACAAGGATGACCTAAAAGAAAAACCGTCTTTTCTTAGTTCCGATCTAAACTCAAATAATTTTGTAGTATTAAAAGAAGAAAATAAAGGACATAAAACAAAACTAAAACGAGCCTAAAAATGTAATTACATTTTTATTTCCTGTTTCAGTGTCATACTGTTACCTTCATGTTACTATGTCAAACTGAAACCTTCATATTACCGTGTCAAACTGAAACCTTCATATTACTGTGTCAAACTAAAACCTTTATGTTACTGTGTCAAACTGAAACCTTCATGGTACTGTGTCAAACTGATACCTTCGTGTTACTGTGTCAAACTGAAACTTTCATGTTACTGTGTCAAACTGAAACCTTCATGTTACTGTGTCAAACTGAAACCTTCATGTTACTGTGTCAAACTGATACCTTCATGTTACTTTGTCATACTGTGTCGTATATTTTTGATAGGTAATTAAGATCAATTTTGGCCCAGCCTGAATAGGATTAGAACAGGTGATAGCTCAGTGAGAGATCATGTAAAGAAATAGATTTTTCACAAGTGAAATGGTGAAAGGTAAAAATCTGTCCCTGGATTCGAGAGATAATCAATCCAGCCTATCGATTACGACTGAGATTAGTAGATCAGACAGTTTCCCTATAAATATATAAATATATATTCAACCACTCACTTCTATACACACACAGATACGCGACGACACTTAGACTCACAGACGTGAAAACTATATCTAAGGAATTGGGATATTTTGCGACAAGCTGACCGACACACGTAAATAACGTTTATGTAAATTTTATTTATCATAAAGAATACAACACAACAATATCTTTGAATATCAAAATGAAATACAATGAATAAAGGTTAATGAGTTGAGTAAAGAGTTAGACTCATAGGTTTAATATTCCCTCCCTCTGTTGAGACAAGATCCCGTCAGAGCAAAGTTATTAACCCCCGAAAGAATCAAAGGTATTTACGCTATGGTCTAAAATCCTCTCTAAAGTAAAGAACAGAGTTATAAGTTAATCTATTCTGAAGTGAAATAGAGGAGCAGCTTTTTGTAAAACTTGCATAAGCAAATACAAAATAAGTACATGGGTTATATCAAAAATAGAATTATTCTTCTCACGCTTTCTCTCGCTCTGACAAACCTGTGATCACAAATTCAGTCTCTCTTACCTACAAAGGTGCTTTCACCACATCTGGAACAATTGTTAATGGCACCTACAGCCCATCAACGGTTGGGTGTTTGGCGAATCAAGCCCAAGTTTCTCCAACGACTAATTAATCAAATGTTGGGAAACGCTTGATTTACTCTTGTAAGTAGGATGCTGATAAAGGTCACTTTCACTGTTGTCCAGGTAGTAAAATAATTAAGAGATCTAAATGTCACAGTGTACGTTAGCTTGGAATCTTCAATCGTTACATCAAATGTCAGGTAAACAAATCGGTTCAGGATCAATCTTCTTCACAACACGTGGTCGTTATACAGGTAATGTCAATGTTTGGATTGGTAGCCACAACAGGCTGAATGTTATGTAATTGGGAAAAGAACTCTGGATATGCGATAAGTCCAGTTATCATTTATTCTTAATATTATTTGGGTTTGTACTCTGTCTCTTTCTGGGTGCACCCCGAGACTAGACAAGTCACCTTGAAAAAACCCGATTTTATATCAGAATGTTCTTTGATAAAGTTTACTTCCAGTTTCATATGGAATGGAAGCCGCTGGTATAGTTTAGGGTTTGACCCAAATAAGTTATAGGGAGAAAATACAAATACTTAACAGAATATAGTATACTTCACAATCCTATCCTTTCCCCGCGTAACCTAGAAGATATTATCCACCTCGGTTCTTTAACTTAAATTAGAAACTATAAGCTTAGAGCTAGTCTCATCGTTTAAACAAACTTCCGTGAAATAAATCCTAGACATTTAAAAAGAATCAATCCTCATGAATTAGAAATAAATACATATTTCGTCAATACTCATGATGAATCAGTGCATTACGTATTTGGTTAAAATATTCTCTGACTGGTTACTAGCAGTTAATTAAATTGTTATTATAGCTTGAAGAGTTTGCTAGAAATATTTATTTGTTATGCTATCCACTGTAACTCAGTAAAACTTTAGAGCTATAATATAACGGACCTAACTAGTAAATCACTCTGCACAGAAAATAACTAGTAAAATATAATTGACGATTTAAAAAGATTAAATCACTCAAACTACTAGTATAAAATTTACCTCAACACCGAGCTACTAAGACTTATCTCCAACGACTACTAAGAAATTCACTTTTACAAGTATTCTAGAATCGAAGCTAGTTGTCTAGAGGAATCTGTGAGGTACTGGATGAATTGAGTTAGATTTATGTAGTATATATATTAAAAGATGAAAGGAGATAGTTAATTATCTCCCCGAAAAACCAGACCCTATGAGATGTTCTCACCTACGGGACATTCTACGCTCAGTTTTCGGCTTATACAAGTACGTAATTCAAAGCCGAAAACCTAGGTTCGTTGTTCCCGCTTAAATCAGACATCGGCAATGCGCTAATCAGTGTGAGTTTTCTTCGTCTCTCTGCTCGTATTCAAGCGAGCAATGTCTTTAGATCTCTCGATTCGTCGTGTTTAATTACTTATCAAACGAACGGATTCAGGGAAAGGTAATAAAGATTTCTCACTTGGTTCCCAAGATCCACTCAAATTTATTCGAATCTGGTCGCTGTCTGATCTCTACAACGCATTGATCTCTGGCGCTGGGGTTAGAATTACAGCTCACGTTAGCGAGTATGTCTCTGGTTGACTCTCATCAAAAAAATATAGTGACCAGCATTAAATGCGTGCTAAATGAGAAAGAGAGACAGATCTATTCTAAGTAATAGGAGGTTTTATGTTAACCCAACAGGCGTAGGTGAAGCTAGATAAAAAGAAAAATGAAGATAACAAAAATAGATATATGAAATCAATTATCATAATCTGCTACAAACTGAAACCTTCATGTAAATGTGTCAAACTGAAACTTTCATGTTACTGTTCAAATTGAAACCTTCATGTTACTGTGTCCAACTGACACCTTCAAGTTACGGTGTCAAACTGAAACCTTCATATTACTGTGTCAAACTGAAACCTTCATGTTATTGTGTCAAACTGAAACCTTCATATTATTGTGTCAAACTGAAATCTTCATATATACTGTGTCAAACTGAAACCTTCATGTTACTATGTCAAACTGAAACCTTCATGTTACTGTGTCAAACTGAAACTTTCATGTTACTGTGTCACACTGAAACCTTCATATTACTGTGTCAAACGGAAACCTTCATGTTACTGTGTCAAACTGAAACCTTGAAATTAAAAAAAAAAAAAACAGATAAAACTAAACAAGGGAAAAAATATAGAAAAATACTTAACTTTTTTACAGTTTGTGTGCCAAACTGAAAGTAAATTTTATTGAGAAACAACGTGCAATTTAAGATACATTTTCGCACAATGACACCTTAACAATGCAACTTAAATGTTCGCAGTGTTTATGACAAACTAAAAATTATATTTTTATTAACAAAATATTTCCTTATTAAAAACAAAACACACACACACAAAAGACATAAAATTATAAATGAAAATTTTTACTATTTCAATGTCAAACTGAAGGTTTATATTTGATGATTTCAGAATTACTGTAGCGAAAGATTTTTATGAGTATAGGGGTCAGTAGTAGTTACTGAAAGAACAGAAAAGAATTCTGTCTGAAAGAGTATAGTCCCAGTGTCAGAAAAGAGCACTGGTATCACAGGATAGTCACGGCTGTGAAGGTCTCAACTTCAGATAGTAATCAGATTAAAGTTACAGCCTAAGATGGCACCTTTGCTATATAACTAACATATGATAATCAACAATTCAGTAAAAACTCAAGTACAACAATACAAAATTGATAAGTCAGAGGATTACAATTACTGAATCATTTATTACGTAGATCTATCTTTGGTTTTCGTCTTGTGCAATTATGAATGATGAAAAATGATGAAATTTGATGAAATAAAAGATTAATTTCACACTTATTCAAAAGCGGAGTTGTAATTATCAATTAGACAAAAAGTTCTTCAAAATAAACAGAATGTTCTTTCAAATTTCCTTTAAAACTAAATGTCACGTCTTGAATCTTGACGTAGAACAGTTATCATCATAACACTTATATTTGTCTTTTGATCTTTACTTTTGACCGCGCACAATGGGTGGTGAATATTCACATATATTTTACTCAGCTTCAGTGTTCTGGTACAGCTCTCCTGGTCCACAGAGGTAATACTCACAGCAGTTGGTTACTGACTCAGCACTAGGCTAACCAACACCTGATGGAGCCTACCACATGAACAGAATCACAGCGAGGTGCTCCTTATTGCTGAAATGAGTCACGAGTGGATTTAAGTTCGAGATTCTGCAGTTCCAAACCACAACAGTAACCTGGAAAAAAGTGTGACATGTGGCTAACCTTTGAACGTAATGGCCCACAAGTCTACATGTCAGTGAGTGAAGGTGTTCAGAGTATTACTCGTGTATGTATGACACATGGACCTGTTCTATTGGCAATATAACATATACATGACATTTGTCTAACTGTAATACATTTTCGTAAATAAATATAAATAAACTGTTAGTGCAAATCACGATGCTGCAGTCGCCTTCTACAGATATAATAGCTTGCAGTCATCTATAGAAGTATTCTTATGGATTATACGCTTCTGAACATTCCTGAGTGTCCATTCCGGCTTAACCATGGCAAGTATCGAGTTCGTTTCGTCATCCACAAATCAAATTCAAAGTTAGTCCTCACAACTCGATTAAAAATTTTTAACCTGAAATGAAATTGAATTTATTTACAATAAATACAGTTATAAACCTACATACCCTCTAAGAATTGGTGATGATTTGAGTTGCCCAGCACGCAGATGGAGAAATATGTTTTCCAGGCACGCTGCTATGTCAACCTCCAGAAGTCTGTCTATGTTCTGATTTTATTTTGTGCACTGTATGATTTTGAAAGATTCTCCGCTTGCTTTTATAGGCTGAGCGCGGACGTATGAAAGACACTGTGCAAACTTAAGGTTTAATTTCCGTTTCTCTCACTGATATAAGGAATCTGTAATCAGCATGGTCCATAAATCGTGCTAGTCCTGTTCAACCAGATTATGGATCACTGTCATCCATGTCTCCTTTTTATTTGTACGATCGTTAGCTTATTGTATATAAATGGTTGTCCTTAATAGGTTTTGTCTTCGAATTATTGTTAATTTCTGAATTCGATCGACATGATTCCAACGCATTTAGTCCAATTACGCTCGAATACCTCCTAAACGAAATAACGTAGCAACATGTCCTTTGACATGCATATGCTTAGCCTTCTTCTTCGACAAACAAGACTAATATCATGTCCTTCTGTCTGTCCAATCTCTTATTTCATCTAAGTCTACGTATATCTATGCACAAATTTCTTTACACACCATTACAAACAATGCCCCCGGCGAGAGAGAGAGAGGTGATTGCATTTGATTGACTGATACTTTCGTCTGCCGAGAATAGTCAAGACATGTGTTTACATCACGCTACAATTGCAATGCACAATAAAATTCATGTGCAGATTTTCAAATAAAAAAAAATTATGAAATAAAATGTTGCCTAGTTTTGGCGAGATGCTCACCATTCAACATAGATAATTGGGCTGTTGGTTATATTAGGGCAACATTTGTTGTCAGTGGTTTAAGGACAATTATTAAACAACGTAGAGAAAACTGTAGAGAAAATTGTGGAAGAAAAACAATAAGTAAGAACATTTTAACACTAAAAAATGCCAACGTTTATTGAATAATACCCAAATATACAAAGTAATGACTCAAACAATAACAAATAATGACTTAAAATTAAGGAAAGTGTCTTAACATTCCAACAATGTCATCAAATGCAAATTAATGCTCCTTAGAGGCCGAAACGACGATGGTAGCGTACATCCGCAAACCCCCTAGAAGCCGAATCGACGTTGGTATTGTCACTTTTGTGTTCCAGCAAAATGGAACTAGTTATCATATATTTGCAGACAGGTTCTACACCACACGGGCACTCACTGACTATTTGCTTCAGCAAAAGCAATACTATACTGGCACCCTCCAGTCAAACCGAATTGGCTTTCCATTAGAAATAAAAATACATTCCATCCCACACATGAAACGGAAATGCTGACAAACTAAAGATTCATCTTTGCTTTGCATTGGATGGAGGGATAAGAAAGCAAAAAAGCCAGTAATCATTGTTTCCACCAAAACAAATACAGGAATGACTACTACGACAAAACCAAAGCCAATAACAGTCCATGACTATAATCAGAGTATGAATGGATGTGACCGTGCTGATCAAATGCTTGGGTATAATGGCATTCACAAACGACGCAGCAACAAGTGGTGGGAAACAAATATTCTACCGGATAATGGAAATTACTTGTACCAATGCTTTCATCCTCTATAGGCTCACAGGCAGTGGAAAAATGACATTAAAACAGTTCAAACTATCTCTGATTGATGCTTTGCTTCAGTGCGCCGCCGATCTAATGCCCGAGCCACAGAAGAGTAGCAAGGCAACCCCTTGAAGACTAAGGACAGCCAAACTAATTCAGAGGCTTGAAGGAGCTAAGCATATGATAGCTTACACAGCAAAAGACAGAAGATGTAGAGTCTGCAGCAAACCAGATTCTCCAAAAAGAACAAATTTTATTTGCGAGGCTTTGCTATGTTTTTCCTCACCTCCACCCAAAACACTGCTTCAAGATATGGCATACACATGCCACCATTGACGAGAATGTAAATATCCTTTCAGATAAAATTGTGCACATATTGTTTATGCATAATAATGTAAGTACAATACAAAATACGATTTACTTTGAATTTGACCTTTTTGTTTCCAAATTTTAATAATGAAGCTACTGTCCGCTGGAGAGTCTTTTAAACATTAACAAAATATCACACAAAGCTGAACCTTGTAATTAACATTCATATATGGATTAGTGTTATTTAGAAAAAAAAAATCCATGGAGCACTTTGAATAATACTTCAGTCTTTATGCATGGGTTGGTGTGTACATTTATCATTCACTAAAATGAGTTTTTATTTTTAAATGGTATACATTATTACTCATAATTGAATACAATATGAAGAATAGCACTTAAAAGCCCCAATATTATAATTCTAAATATATGTATCTTTACTGTGAAATATAATTTGTGTGTATTTGTTGTGTAATATCAACACAATATATGATTTAATTTAAATGTTCATGCGGCCTTGAATATCTTCTTTTTTATTTTAATGATGATGGTACGGTCTGCTGGATGGTCTGTAAAACATTAACAAAATATCACAGAAAGCTGACACTTGTAAATAATATTCATATTTGGATTGGTGTTATTCTAAAAGATGCTGGAGCACTCTGGATAATGTTTCAGTTTTAATGCATGGGTTGGTGAGTACATTTTTCATTTACTAAAATGAGTTTTTATTAAAACGTAGTCTATAAAATATGTGTGTCTTTGTTGTAAAATAACAATACAATATATGATTTAATTTAAAAGCTTTACGCGGCCTTTAATGTCCTTTTCATTTTCAAATTTCTATAATGTTTATATGGTTCGCTGGATGGCCTGTAAAACATTAACAAAATATCACAGGAAGCTGACACTTGTAAATAATATTCATATATTGATTAGTGATATTTTAAAAGATGCTGGATCTCTCTGGACAATATTTCAGTATTTATGCATTTTTCATTCATTAAAATGAGTCTTTTTACTTGAAAGTGGTCTATATTATGACACATAATTGAATACTATATGTAGAATATCACTAAAGATCTTTGTCGTGACTTTATAGTGTAATAACTCAGAAACTTTAGATTTTATAAAGGTACTGCTTTAAGGCAAAAAAAATAATTCTGGCAAAACTGATGAAAAAATTCCGGCCTGTAAGTCAGCCTAGTTTTTTTTCATGAAACACATTTATGTTCAACTGAGCAATATTTCGGTTATTCCCGACCCCCCCACCCTCCCCCCCCCCCCCCCCCCACAAAAAAAAAAAAAAAAAAAAAAAAAGAACCAGGTTATAAGCATCCACAAGCTCAAGCGCTACAACAACCGCTTCTCGTTTACGTTGGAACGTCTCGTACACATCGTACACAAATGTTCCAGCCTTACCTCCGTTGCAGGCGATCTTTGTCCTCTCAAGACTGTGTGTGGTCCCGGCTTTCGGTTCTTCCCAGTAAAGTAGAGGCAGTGATATGTGTCTGTGTCCGATAACGTCTTTTGACAGTGGTGGAGGCTCGGTCTCTGCTACGCCATTGATGAACAGAGCCGTGATCTATCGAGACTGTTTGGTCCCGGCTGCCTGGTCCTCCCCGTATAGTAGAGGCAGTGCTATGTGTCTGTGTCCGTCTAGATAACGTCATTTGACAGTGGTAGAGGCTCGGTCGCTACTACGCCATTGAACAAAGCCGTGTCCTATCGAGACTGAGTAGTCCCGGTTGCTGGGTCTTCCCGGTTCAGGTGTGCGAGAGCTGTCTCCCTTGGTAATACAGCTCGACAGTGGTAGAGGCTTGGCGCCGGCTGTGCCTTCGCCTTGATACGTCTTGTCTCGGAGATATAACCCCCTTTTGCAACAGGGTAGAGAACCTATTGCCTCGTAGCATTGCACCCTCGCTACCTGACAAGAGGTTCCCTGGGGTTGCAACAAAGCCCAAGACCGCTCCTTGTCTCGAAGATATAACCCCTTTGCAGGGTAGAGAGCCATCAAACCTCGGAACATGGCACACACTCCATAGTGGGACTGGTGCATTATGCTTCTGAGTCTAGGATGCTCCCTGGGGTTGCAAGAAAGCCCTTTTTTGACAGACATGTGGAAGCGGGGGCTTCGCCACCGCGCCACTTGCTGTCTGGCTGCTCGTGCCATGGCCGGTGACTGGTTGCTCGTGCCAGTCTCGTCTCGGAGATATAACCCGCCTGCACCGGGTAGAGAGTGTCAAACCTCTTGGTATCACACGCACGCCAAAATGGGCCTGGTGTACCATACCGTTGAGTCTAGGATGCTCCCTTGGGGTTGAAACAAAGCCCACACCTAACCTCCCATAACTGGCTCAAGGGTATGAACGAGTGAATAACTCGTCCCCTAAAGGGCAAAAGAGTGAATAACTCGCGCCCAGGGAATCATACTCAAACTCAAACTCACTCTCCAGCCTTACCTACCCCGTGTTGTTTTTATGGGTCTATAACTATCCAGGATATCAGGAAGTATGTGCACATTGTCGAGGTGGTTCATTACTTGTGTAGAATCTATCTTTTCAAGTAATTTACCACATACATTCTGCAGTGTAATACTTCGATAGCTGCTGAGCAGTATTAGATCTTCATCAGGTTTAGGTAGAAGTCGTAGGTAACTGTGTAAACAATCTTACGGTACCTCACCGTTCTGTATGCTGATATTGATATCGTTCACTATATTCATTCTTCCTGTGTTGTCAAGATGTTTTATGTGTTGATATTGTACACCATCAGAGTATTGGGCGGTGTTTCTACTGGCTTCGAAAGTGTGCACAACGTCATCTTCAGAAATGAGGTCAAAATATACATCACATCTTATGTCATTTTCCACAACATGGTCCTTAACTTTTTGACGGCAACGTCGAAGTAACACCGACAAAGATGGAGAAATAAAATAGGATGTCAATGACAGGATTAAAAAAACCAGATTTACCTTCAACTCTCTGAGAGAAGTTATGGAACGTGTCAGCTCATTACGAAGAAAATAAAACGAAGTTGTTCAACATAAACACAAAGTCTGACTAAGTCTATGACTCGGAAACGTGGCATGTCACCAAGAATATCAGGTTAGAATCAAAGGTATTCATTAACTAGGGTTCCCATTCGTCCCGTTTTTCCCGGGACAGACCCGTTTTTTTATAAAATGTCCCGGTGTCCCGAATTTATTCCAAATGTCCCGCTTTTTAAGGGCCCTTCCTAAAAAAAAAAATCTTTGGGTAACAGATTTTATTCCGTGTTTTAGTAGTGTTACTTTATCAATTTCCGGTTACTGTGGACCCTCGGTTTGAATCTCGAACAAAAATTCGAAAGTCGACCAAAACAGTGTTCAGTGAGCATCTACCAAATGATTTAACTACAGGAAGGCAGAAAAGTTTCTTACTACTACTGTGAGAAATCAGTTGCAAGAATTAGAAAAAGAAGGACGCATAACAGTTGAAAAGTTTCAAAGCTATGCAGTAGATTTCTATAACACCTGCATTGAATATATTCAGGAGTGGTGTACACCATTTCATACGCCTCTTCAGTCTATGGATTGGATCAATTTGAAGGGAAAGGAGTCTGTGACTTGGAAGAACATCCAAGAAAGCTACATATTCACGAAGACAGTGTCACCAAATTTTACTGTGAATGAAGAGGACTTATTTGATGAGTTCGCATGTGTGAAAAAATAATGTGAAAGCAAATTTGATGTGTGGAGTGAACTGAAGGATCAAAGTGTCAGTGAAAAATGGTGTGAGATGTTCGCTCATTTTACAAAGCAGGATATAAATGCTGAGAACCTGAAATGCCTTGTTAGTTTTTGTTTGGCGCTGCCAGGATCCAATGCAGCTGTTGAACATATTTTTTCATTAATAAATGCGCTTTGGACAGACGAAAAAAAAAACAGAATTAAAATTGAGACAGTGAAAGCTTGCCATTATAAAGACCAATTTTAAGGATTTCTCTTGTGCTGAGTTCTATGTCCAAATATCAGAAGAAAAAAAACTTCTTGAACAGGCCCATAAATCTGATAAATATTCTGATGAATCTGAAATATAAACTTGACTATTGTGTATTTTTTAAAGGTGCGATTTTTCTAATTAAGTATGTTTGTAATTTAGAATTCTTTTTTAAAGTGGAAGTTGTGTTAGTTAATGTGTGTATTTTTATACCAGTATCTTAAGTGCAACATATAATATATAATAGATTTATTTGTGCTTTATTTTAATTTTTAACATGTCCCGTTTTTTTACAAAATGTCCCAGGTTTTTTAGGTAAAAATTTGGAAATGTCCCGGTTTTTGAACAAAACATTATGGGAACCCTATCATTAACAGATGTCTCCGTTACAATCTCCGTATCAAATAACCAGATGTGATAACAAATAAAAATCTGTAGAATGGTTGGGGGGGAACAATATCCAAATACAGCTTAATGTTAGGTATAAATCATTGATGTGGATTGTGCGAACGTTCGGGAAAGAACAAAACAAAATAATTTGTCAGACTTGAGCCATTCCTCTAAGAGGAGATAAAACTCTTAATTTAAGAGAAAACAAAACACGCACGCACACAGAAAAATCTCTTTATTCAAAAGTCTTCAAGAACAGTCTACATTATTATTTATTGTATATTTATTTTTTTTTATGCTAAATTTCTGATGTGTCGTCTTATCGAATGACAGGTTTAAGTAATATTTTAAAAAGCAGAAGACTTAATTCAGAAAGAATAGGAAGGTCAAACAATCAGTGTTAAAGTGTAACAGATCACGACCATTGTAATATACTAATTTATTTATACATCTACAGTAATAACTGTGTCACGGAGTGCCTCCCCTTAGCTATACAGTTTTGAGTTGAAGTGAGTGAATGTTAAGTTTGACTGTGGGCATGAATGTATTAGTAGAAGTAAGTTGTGAGTTTAAGTGAGTGAATGTTAAGTTTGACTGTGGGCATGAATGAATTAGTAGCAGTAAGTTGTGAGTTGAAGTGAGTGAATGTTAAGTTTGACTGTGGGCATGAATGTATTAGTAGAAGTAAGCACTAATATTGAGTTCACGGGCATGACTGAGTTGTTGTGAACGAAGTGGTGGTGAAGACTGGTCAGCTGTGAAAAAGGTCATGTGTGGTAAGGGACTAGAGAGAGAGATTGGAGCGAGAAGACGAATTGAATGAAGGAAGGTAGACAGTATACTATTCAAAAAAAGAAACGCAGAATTATTGCAGTGGACACCAAATTTCAAACTTGTACCAAAATTTTATTTTACGGAATTAATGTTTCAATCTTGGCATGAAGAAACTTTCAGACTTTAACAATGAAATGATGTTCATTAAATTTGGTTTGGACTTTTATTATTTGCTACTGATGCCTCCGTTTCAGTAAGGTGTATGACCTCCTCTGGCCTCTATCAGAGAATGACATCTCCTTGACATGGATCCGATTAGCCATTAAATCTGTTGTTGTGGGATAGCTGCCCACTCTTCCCGCAGTGCAAGAGACAACTGTCGGAGATTGGCTGGAGCCACGTCTCGCTGGCGGAGTCGTCTGTCGAGTTCATCCCATAAGTGTTATATGAGGTTCATGTCTGATGACATGGCTGGCCATGGAATGGTCTGGACGTCGTTGTCAGCGAGGAACTGGGTGGTGAGTTGTGCCACATGAGATCGAGCGTTATCCTGCTGAAAAATCGACCCTCGTGCAGCCAGAAGTGGAATGACGTGAGGACGAAGAGTTTCAGCGACGTATCGTGTCGCTGGAGCACAAAAAATGATTCATCACTAAACCAAACCCGTCTGCAGTCATTCCCAACGGTCCATTGACGATGCTGGTTTGCCCACTGCAGTCGGTTCTGGCGATGCCGGTCCGTAAGAACAAGCCCTCTATAGGGTCTTCTAGCCCTAGGACCAGAGTCGTGCAGCCGGTTCCTGACCGTTTGATCTGAAACTCGACGAGCTGCTGACATTGACTGGAATGTGGAGGACGCAGATGTAAGTCGATTCAGGGCAGAAGGCAGTGAGAAAAGCTGCCTTACTACTTTGGCTCACTTCAGGTTAGTAACGTTATGATTCAGTAGAACCTCAGAATGCGATTAATGACTCTATGCTTCAGGCAGCAGAGTTATCTCATTCTAATCGCATTATTCCAGTGGTCTCAAACCCACTGATGGACAGCAAAGTAGTCGCCTCCGCCAGGCCATTACTTAGCAACTTCAGCATTTCCGTTGACCAAGCCAGAATTATGAGGGGCAAGGCAAGG
Source organism: Oreohelix idahoensis (assembly GCA_024509875.1). NCBI lineage: Eukaryota > Metazoa > Mollusca > Gastropoda > Stylommatophora > Oreohelicidae > Oreohelix > Oreohelix idahoensis. Next base: position 34,510 of record JAMPIV010004207.1, read on the forward strand.
AAAGTTTTAGACCCGCCTTTAGACGGCACTGGTCTGATGATTGATCAATGCTTCCACCGAAACTGGAGTACGTGTGGAGAGGCAGGAGAAATATGCTAGCTTTTCTTCGGCCAGCAAACGGCTTCATTTGCCGACTCGGGTTACACGCGCTCGAAAAATTCCGATAGCCTGCAGCTATCTCAGGTCATTTAAGTTCACACCCGTGACACGAAAACCCATTAGGAATCGTAAACACCCCGAGTCCAGCAATGATTTCACTGTACGTAACAAACGGATTACCTATGCAGTGGTCAGTGAGCGCAGGCGGCGTCTAAAGTAAAAAAAATTACGGATTTTTATCCGGATGATAAACAGGCAGAGCGAACTGTGGAAGCAAGGTCAGTTTCACACGGACAGGAATTACGTCAGTGCCGAGTGGCCTCGCAAAATCCCATTCGCCGAACATCTATTAGACAGAGGGAAGGAAAGAAATGAACTCATAGCCATACGGATGGACAGACAGAAGTTGGATACGCATTTTGCATATGAGTATAGGATGTTCCAAGGACCTATAACGGACGTCTATGGAAAAGATAAATTACTGTCATTTAGTCCGTGCTGCACGAACTTTAAAAGGGGGGCAAACTTGTCACAGTGACTGATAATTTATTTTACCACCACGTCCCAATTTATTACTCTTTTTAATGTTCTGGTTTCCTCGACGTTTGTATTTTCTTTTTTTAGGATTCTACCTACGTGGCCCTTTTTTCTCCCTTCTCAGACCCACCCCGAGGCTTGTTTACGTTCTGGCCTTCAGTAGAAATTCCCACTGGCCAGCAAATGGTCAGCTAACGATAACGTTACATCAGCGCACCTGGTGTTCGTTTGACCAGAGAAACATTTCTGTTACGCGTAAAGTGTTTGAACGAGCGAAAGGGTTTCTGTGAAAGAAACGGCTTGTCTGTGGAAGGTAACTTCTGCGGTCGGCGTAACGAGTTTGAACTTCGATTCAGGGGGAGATAGAACCCGCAGTTGGTCTTTGTGGTTTTGCCCCTTAGAGGAAACAATTAGAGATCATAATATTATGTAGTACGTCTATCGAGGAAACTTTTCGTTGCTGTCTTCTGATGTGTCCCTCTAGAATAACATTGGTCTTACCGACGATTACGCTATAGAACGAAGATCTGTAGAAACAAGCCATGCTAGATGTTCTGGGGTATCGTCATTTGTATACTATATAATTAGGTAGATCTAATCAGTCAGACACACTCGTAAAATATTTCCTGCCCGAGAGGACCATAAAGAGATAAGGCAGACATTAAAACAGAACTAAATGTTTTTGCCTATTTCTCGACATTCTCGGGTTTCAGGGATACCGAATTGCTAGAGGAAAGAATCCAGTCAGGCGAAGAACGTCATATTCTCTTTGATCTAGAGGGTTTCTTAAAACAGCTAGCGTCACGAGTCGTCAAAACCCATTCCTGAACCAAAACCCTTTTGTCAACGCCATTCTCCCTCAACGGGAAAATAAGCTCACGCAGTGTGCAACGACCCAACGATAAATCTGAAATATTCGTTGCAGTAGTAGTCACCTACTCGCCTTCGGATTACCAGTCAGAGCATTGCGGCTTCCCGCATATCAAGCAACCCAGCGTCTGTAGCAGAATTTAAATCACCAACCTTTGCGTGCTTAAACAGAGCACTCAGTCACATCACATTTCAAGCCAGCCAAAACCGGATTTACTACCAAGCAGGCAAGAAAAATTCTAGCGCCGGATAAGAGCGCATGGGACCGTTTGTCCTCAAGTAACTTCGTCTTTGGTGTAGTTCTGGGTTATAAAAAACCTTTCCCTTATGAGCGGTCAGCAGGGGATAGACAGAGTTCCAGTCCCCCTCGCGCAATTAGGGGTCACCAATGATAGCACCTACAAAGAAAGTTATGTAGGATATTCCATCACCTTGAAGGATATCTACACGTAAGACACTTTCTGGAGCTAGCGCATTTGGTCCCCCGAAAGCGGACAGACTGACACTCAGTTTGTTTATTTGGTCAGCCGGAGATAGACAGAGTCTTCCAGTCCCCCTCTCGCAATTAGGGGTCACCACAGTTAGCACCTACCTGGAAAGTTATGTAGGTTTATTCCATCACATCGAAGGACAGCTACACGTAAGACTCTTTCTGGAGCTAGCGCATTTGGTCCACGAAAGCGGACGGACTGACACTTTATTTATTCATTTCTCTGTGTTCTACAGGATTTATGTTGGTGGTCTGTGTGTTCGTTGGTGTGTATTTGCATATTTTTTTATTATTGATGTAATTTTATGTTGTTTGTGCTGATATGCATTATTTTCATACATTTTCTTCATTTAAATAAATTTTACTCATTTATTAATGCGCTGTTCACGACCCTTCCATCCATAATTTACATTTTTTTAGCTCTTTACTATAGTCTCTATTTATGATCCAGAGAAAAGAGGAAGAGCAGGAGGTGCTTAGACTGTATAAGTGAGTTGAGGCTAGGAGAGAGAAAGAGATAAATTCCAATAAATCTTCTTCCAGGTTGTCTCAAGTCCACCTCCTATTTACACCTTATCTATGCGTAATCTATAACTCTGTCAGTCCACTATCATTGTCGATTTCACTACTATTTGTCCAACTCGACAATTACTCTTACACTTTAACTCAACCACGACAGTCTGTAAACGTCCAATGATGATGAGTCGTGGTTCTGTAGTGAGATGTGCCATACTTGCGCATTAAATTTTTAACTGAATTTATTCGAGGAGCGTCAATCTTTTATAAGAATTCTATAATATGGTCAGAGAGTGTTGTGTTCAGTAAGTTTCATGGGATTCTCATTAACTTGTCACGAGTTATTGTCAAAAATGTAGTTTTGACCTTGACCTCTTTCATGACCTCATGAATCATGAGGTCAGTACAATTCAGGTAACCACGAGAAATTAATGACCAGCTGGACACAGTCGATAGGTTTACTGATGTCCAATCAGCGAATATCTTTTATAAAAGTAACACCAAAAAAGTTGCGTTTCTTTTTTTTTGAACAGTATATATTGAAATATTGTGAAATTCGTTCCGTTGGATGATGTTTCAATTATGCACATCTTTCATCGTGTTTTTCTTATGATTTTTGGCCAAAGCGGCAGTCTCCCTGTGTTCTTGTGTTATGATAAAGTTTGTGATATAAAGTCGAATATCGCGCTTACGTGTTGGAGTTCATTGAATTAACATTAGCTGTGAATAACGAGCAATGTTTATAGCTCCTATATAATGTAATATATAAAATATTTGTCAATGTACACTCACAGCTAAGCACTTGACAACATACAAACATTTCCAAAACAAACATATAGGACTTCTCAGATTAGCGTGAACAGTCGATTGAAGACGTCACGTGGGTGACCTAAATTAGCGTTGACATTTGATTACCGTTATATTCATCGATTCTTTTGGTCATTCCCCTACAGTTCTTCTTCTTCTTTGATCCTTAGCCGCTGACCGTCAAAGCAGTCAGTGGCCATCACGCCTAGTGGCGTCTTGTAGGGCAATAACAAATTGATTCCACTTTGCTCGGTCGGCGGCCATCCTTCGTACAGTGCCCCAACTCTGGTTCATTCCCTGCATCTCAGCCTCCACAGTCCTCCGCCAGGTTGTTTTTGGTCGGCCTCTCTTTCATTTTCCTTCAGGGGTCCAAAGAATAGCTGTTCTTGTGATGGCATCGGGGTCTCTTCTGAGGACATGACCAACCCAGCTCCAGCGTCTGCCAGCTATGATGGTGTGCATGTCCTCTTGCTTGTGTGGCCGGGTGGGGCAGTTGGGGTTTGCTGCTTGTACAGAGAGTAGGTTTGGTTTACTAGCCTAACTGCTAGAGGTTTATATTCCTCTCCTTTAATTGGGGTTTCCAGGTTCGATTGTTTTTCCGCTATTGATGTAAGTGTAGCAAATTAACAGGGATAGAGCAGTTTCTCGACTAAACATTCAAACTCTTCAATAACCTCCTCAACAGCGTTCATCTTTGAATAGGAACAACGTTTAATAACTTTCGTTTGAAAACTGATTTGAGTCAAATACAACAAGGTCTCGGATAATTACATAATTACAGTAATGTACAAAGTCAAGTAATATATCAGCATCATTTCATTGGTGCTAAACTTCTTTTGCTCCTTTTTCTTAGTATTCATTTTGATCAAGACTGAACTCCCTGTTTCTACCATGTTCGTACGTTGGGTGATTAGCTTCCGTCCTTGATAACATTTTCTCAGCTTTTTCAGTTTAGTCTCTTATTCAAAACTCTCTTCTTTGTATTCCATAAGTTTAATGTGTTCCAATGCAAGGGGGCATTCTTTATAAGCAAGCTTCTAGTACATAGGATTCAGTATCGCTTAGATTTGAATCTTCGAACACAACTCTGCCGCCGCTATAGCTGAGAGCTCTGATAATCGAAAAACATGAACGTCAAGCATACTTACATAGTATAAGAAATCACAAAAATTGCACAACTAATTTATCATCCTAGAATGCATCACAGATCATAAAAGGACCTAGTTGATTTCCTCAAAACATGAATACACTGAGCTGGACAAAAATGCGTCCTTCTTCATCGCTCTCAATATTCAGACTGCTTAATCATGGCGTCAGTTTTCGCTGGGGAAACGCTTCTGAGCTCCCTAATTGGATACAAAAATCACGTGACTAATTTTTGACACGTAACGCGACTCTTAGCCTAATTATATGCTACTGAATGTTTATAATCTGTTTCTAGGAAAGTAGAAACTTATAAGCTAATCTGGGTTTAATTTTTCTTTGGTTAGAAAATAGCCTGTTTCCAAAGAAACCACGATGTACACGGCTACACTTGCTACGAGTAAGCAGATCTTGGTTAGTGATGGTATTCGGCCAAAAGATTCGGTGAATTTTTCTTAGGCATGTTGTGTGAAAGGAGGACAATTTCGACATTTCCTTCTCTGTAACTCTCCAGCATTCCGCACCATAGAGAAGCACAGAAAGCACACAGCTCTGATATAATCTTAATTTTGTGCTTGTGCTATATTGGGAGGACTTCCAGATGTTGTTTAGGCTAAAGAAGGCTGTTTTTGCCTTATTCATTCTGATGTTGATGTCTTTGCCTGCCCCATCGTCTGGTGTTACTATGCTTCCTAGGTATGTGAAAGTATCTGTCTGTACCAATTGCTGATTCCTTACTGATATGGGCTCAGGGTTGCTCACATTGAGCGTCATGACCTCAGACTTCTTTAAATTGATGTTCAAGCCCACCTGCTGGCTAAACTTGTTAAGTCTATCCGTTTTTTCCTGGATGTGTTGATGTGAATGTGCTAGTAGTGCAATGTCATCTGCATATTCCAGATCTTCCAATGTAGAAAATGTTGTCCATCTTATTCCTCTTGGACTGCCATCTGTTGTCTGGCGCATCACCCAGTCTATGACTGTTAAAAATAGAGTGGTTGACAAGGGGCATCCCGGTCGTACTCCTGTCTTCACCTCAAAGGTTAGGTTGCTCTGCCCAACACTACACGTAAAGTTGGCATAGAGGCTTTTTATAATTGACACTATGCAGCTTGGAATTCCATAAGCTCTCAGTATTTTCCATAAACTGTCCCTATGTATGCTGTCAAAAGCCTTTTCAAAATCAACGAAATTAATGTAAAGCTGTCTTTGCCATTCTGAGTACTGCTCTATAATGTTCCTGAGAGCCCTACAGTTGACAAAGGACAATAGGCCTTCAACAAACCTACACAATGTCATCCTGTCTTGTGCCATCAGCTCTAGGTCTTTGTATGTCTACTTCATTTCCTTCATGTCATTGACTGGCTTACAACAAACTTACACCATGTCTTCCTGTATTGTGTCATCAGCTCTAGATCTTTATATGTCTACTTCATTTCCTTCATGTCATTGACTGGCTTACAACAAACTTACACCATGTCTTCCTGTATTGTTTCATCAGCTCTAGATCTTTATATGTCTACTTCATTCCCTTTATGTCATTCACTATGCTACTATTCGGACCCAGGCATGACACTAACAGCGAGTCTGACATCTGTAGTGGTTTACACATAAATGTGAACATGTCTTGTCGTATTCTCATGACTTGAAATGTTTACAAGAGTAAAGTTTGGCTTTTTCAGACTTTGTGCTCATAACTAAAATTGAGATGGAACAATACAGGTGTCTGTTTCCATGCCGACATATAACACAGTGCACTAAAACTCTCTATTACGCCTGGCGAATATTGTTGTAAATTAAGCCTGTGCATTTAAAACCCTCAATTAATTAGTATCAATAACATTTCACGTTAGCTCCTGATATTAAGTGTTTGAACATGAGAATACAGCATTTACCTGCACCAACCTGAGAATACAATGTTTACGTGCATCAACCTGAAAATACAGTATATACGCGCATCAACCTGAGTATACAGTATTTACGCGCAACAACCTGAGAATACAGTATAAACGTGTGCATCAACCTGAGAATACAGTATATACGATCATCAACCTGAGAATACAGTATACACGTGCATCAACCTAAAAATACAATGTTTACGTGCAGCAGCCTGAGAATACAACATTTACGTGCATTAACCTGAGAATTCAATATTTACGTGCATCAACCTGAGAATAAAATATGTGCGTGCATCAACATCAAATTACAGTATGTCGTGCATCAACGTAATATTACAGTAACTCCGTGAATGAATCTGAGAATACAGTATTTATGTCTATGAACTTGAGAATACAGTATTTACGTCTAAGAACCTTAGAATATAGTATTTGTATGAATGAATCTGAGAAAATACAGTATTTCCGTGCATGAATCTGAGAATTCAGTATTTCCGGTATGAACCTAAGAATACCGTAGTTACGTGAATGAATCTAAGAATACAGTATTTACGTGAATGAATCTGATAATAAGTATTTATGTCTATGAACTTGAGAATACAGTATTTAGTCTAAGAACCTGAGAATACAGTATTTGCATGAATGATTCTGAGAAAATACGGTATGTCCGTGCACGAATCTGAGAATAAAGTATTTCCGGGTATGTTTCCGGTTCCTGTTTCAGTGTGACGGACACATTTTAATCGTTACCGTTTTGAAGGAATCTTTTGACGTTTGAGTCACGTTTAACTGTTCGGTGTTGCCTTTCTTGGATCTACTTAATTTAAGTAGTAAGTGGATACATTTCTACTTCATCACGAAAGCTGTGGAGCACGGTAAAAATGTATTGCTAACGGAAATTCGCGATGCCATTATTTCCGGTGCCTTCTTGAGGTGTTCGTAACGTCACTGGTTAAGTCGCCACGTCTGAAGCAGACATAAAAACGTTTAAAGTACGCTTTAAACATCGTAGTCATAAAGAATGACCCACAGTCCGAGGTTTTTTCCAATGTGCCGAGTGACTTAATGGTTGCTGGGTGAGCAACCGTTAACATTTTATGTCTGGCAGGCGAGCGAGGCAGCAACAGGAAGAAGGACTCCCTAAGGTACATAGCTTGCCTCTTCCCTGGTATGGTGGTTATATCAGGGTGACCGGATGATTCGTGAATACAGTTTCAAAATAGAATCATCGCTGGAGGTACGGGGAACGTGCTCTGTCGCCGATAACCATAGCTAATGAGAAGACGATGGAGCGACCAATCAACCAGCGGCTATAATACAAAAAGTGGTGTATGATATCGACATCCTCATGCCCCAAGAAACAAATTCATCATTCATAACCCTCCACTCCCAAAGGAGCATAGGCCTTCAACAAACACATGCCAACACTCATGTCACCTCAAGCTCTTTCCACGTTCTTCTCATCATTTCCACCTCTGTTTCCAGCTCTCTTCTCCATGTGCTTCTTGGACTACCTCTGCCTCTCTTGCCCTGGTGGTTACAGAACAAGGACTGCCTTGTAATGCTATCAACAGGTTTCCTCAGTGAGTGTCCTATCCATCGCCATCGTCTTCTTCTCATCTCTTGTTCCACTTGCACTTGTCTAATTCTTGTCATCAGTTCATCGATTCGTTTGGTCATTGCCCTACAGTAATCAAAAGTAATTAGATCTGAAGACAAACTGCCATTGAGAAGAAATAGCTAAACGAATTCAACCAGAAAGCAAAGGTTAAGAGAAGCGGGAAGCATATTCTGACTCGAGTAGAAATACCAGAAGAATATCACTACCAGAAAAATGTTTATCAAGGTCGACATTATAACAACTAACCTACAAGGGATGAAAGTCTACAAAGGGAATCGTATTTCCTTTAATTCAAGTTGGTAGATGATCTTGGGTTGGCTGCAATTTTGTTGAATATCAATGTGTATATAAAGGAAATAGATAATGACGAATCGAGTAATGAGATATTTCGGAATAATAATGAAGGAACGTTTCAAGGGTGATCCGTTAGCTTAGGAAACGGAAGTTAGAGATGAGCAAAAGATAGATCATACGTCGTAACTGTCTTCTTGGTATTTAACATAACTGAACCACTACAGAAATTAGTTGACGCTAGAACTCAACAGTGAGATTATATTTGTACCACGTACTTTTATAAAGCAACATACCCCTTAGACATAACTGAACCACTACAGAAATTAGTTAAAGCTAGAACTCAACAGTGAGATTCTATTTGTACCACGTACTTTTATAAAGTAACATACCCCATAGACATATTCCCTACGCTGTTATTAAATATTGCTACAAATATAACCGCTAACCTGTATGCCAGTAGTGTCAAATTAAACCAATGACCAGACTAACTCAAACCTTTGAGTTATATTATACAAGAATTAGGGAGTTCCTGTATTTGTTATTGCCAGTGGAGTAAGATAGACAATTGTTATTCACGTTCTCTCCATCCTGATTTACCACTGACACTTTAGTTGGTTCATCCAACCTGTAGAAATACATGCCGGCTACAGGGTTAACTGTCCCTAAATTGGTCCTGACCACACCGTGTTGTCACTGGGATTACTCACCACTATACACACCGAAACGTAGAGGTTGATAAGTCATCAGCTTCTCTACGGCCAATGAAGTAAAATCAACGCGAAGTACTAAAGAGATCACTACCAAATCCCACTGTGACACTTGGACGCCCTACTCTTTCTGATTCAGAATGTTCTTCAAAATTTTGTTCGACAAAACGGCACTTAACAAATTTAGCAGACAAATTATTCTCTGAGTGAAGTCTTGCTTGAGGAATATAGAGTAATATTCTGGGTGTATCCTTTAAACTATTAAACATGATACCAACTGAATTTTTCTGTCTGCAAAAAAAAAAAAAAAAAAAAATTAATTAATTAATTGCATCGCTTCTTGTGTTAGTTCCTCGTTCCTTCTGCAATATATTCGGAATTAAGAAAACATTACCGCAACAACGGGCATAATTACACAGAGACGTTACTGACAATTTTAAATGAAAAAAGTAATTAACAGGATTGAAAAACAGGGGCTTATTGTAACAGCAGTGAGACACCTAGAAAAACGATCAGATAACAAAGAAACTCTAAGTCTTAACTTTAAGGACATCATAAAAACAGCTGCTGCGGGAGTATGTGGTGGTTCATCAAAGGAAGAAGGAAAAGAGGGCACCTTGGTGGACAGAGGAAGTTAAAGAGAAAATAAGCGTAAAAAAAAAGACATGGATACAATACTTAGAAGCTGAAACACAGAAGGAAAAACAAAATACAGAGAATATGTGAAACTCAGAACGAAAGCAAAGAACAAGGTGCTTGCAGCAAAATAGAAATCCTGGAAAGAATTTCCAGAAAGATGCTCAAGAAAACCAGAAATTGTTCTATAAAACCCTAATGAACACGAGGAAGGAAAAACAGTGCCATTTTAAATTTATGAAGGACAAGCAAGTCAAACTGGTTACTGGAAGTGATGGAATGATGGAAAGAATATTTCTCAGAGCTCTTTGACTGTGAGCAAGGTTAAGCCTTAGAAATGATAACCACTAATACAGAAGAGGAAACCAATAGCGATAAAGATGGCATCAAGAAGGAAGAACTGAAGGCCGCACTGGAGAAAAAATAAGGTAGGCAAAGCAGCAAGACATGATGGTATTACATCATAAATAGTCAAGTACATGTGTTAATGATGAATATTGAGGTCACCCTGGACAGTACAATGTTGTGGTGTATATTTGTGTCACCAAGCGTTAAGGCGCTGACAGGGTGTAATGTTGACTCTCTCTCAAACACCATACAGGCTCTTAAGTGTGTAGTATTCGTAGAGGTATGTGGGTTGACATGAGATGTGGGTGAGTAGACATCAGATAAGATGGTGGACACGAATGCGTATAGGCTTTTGGACAAGTTCACAATGCACCCACTCAAACCACATGTAGAAGTCAGTAAACGTTGGCAACCACTGATGACCTTTTCAACAATTTATTACGAGACATACGGTGGCATCAACAGCACAGTCAATTGCACGAGGATCAGGGACATCACATACATAGTAATGGTAACGACATCTGATATCCATGCATCTTGAACATCTTAATACAGCAGATCGTTAATGGCCTGTCAATCTATGTTCTGATTGCATTGTAGCGCAGGTCTAACTGACTGAACGCGTCAGTTACCACAAGCAGACATGCCGCACAGAAAAGGGCGGTCTCTCAATTATTTGACAATAATCTTTGGTTCCTCTGACATCATCTGACAGGAACTTCTTCTGGCGAAGAATACAGGCCGCAAGAAGCGGGCTTTTATGGCGACTAAATCCGGCCGCAAGTAGCGTGCTTTTATGATAAGTTAACCTCTGTGTTTTCTTTATTCTTTATTCTCTAAAAAGAAAATAAATGTAAATGTCATCCAATGTTATGCACCAACTAATGACAAAGAAGAGTCTGTGAAAGAAGCATTTTATACTAAACTACAGGAAATTATGGATAAAGTAAAAAGAAGAGACATCACAATTTTGATGGGTGACATGAATGCAAAGATAGGTACAGTCAACACCGGATTTGAAGAAGTCATGGGAAAACATGGGCTAGGAGTAATGAATGAAAATGGAGAACTATTCGCTAATTTCTGTGCTTCAAATCAACTGGCTATAGGAGGAAGCATGTTTCCACATAAGAGAATACACAAAGCAACATGGATATCACCAGACAATAGAACAGAAAATCAGATTGATCATATATGCATAAACAAGAAGTTTAGATCATCATTGCAGGATGTAAAGGTATATAGAGGAGCAGATGTGGCATCAGATCACCATCTTCTGATAGCCAAAGTAAAAATGAAACTCAAGAGATATGCAACAATGCAAAATTATAGACAACAGTATAATGTAGGACAGCTAAGAAATCAAGAAACAAGAGACAAATTTGCGGTCACAGTATCCAACAAATTCCAAGTGCTCCAACAGCTGGAAGATGTAGAGAATACAGAAGACTATTGGCAGCAGGTCAAAACTGTATGGAAGGAGACATGTGAAGAAATACTGGGGAAAAGGGAAAGACAACAAAAAGCATGGATAACAACAGAAACCATCAATAAGATAAAAGACAGAAAAAACAAGAAAGCAGAGTTAAACACAAGCAAAACCAGAAGTTCAAAAGCCAAGGCTCAAGAAGTGTACACAGAAGCAAACAAAGAAGTAAAAAGAAGTATCAAAAGAGACAAGAGGAAGTATTTTGAGGAGTTGGCAAGAGAGGCAGAAGATGCTGCAGCCAAAGGAAATATGAGAGAACTGTATAGCAGCAGAAAGAAGCTAACAGGGAAATACAAGCAAACAAGTTGCCTCATAAAAGACAAGAATGGGAAACTGCTCAGCAATATACAAGAGCAAATGAAGAGGTGGACATAATATTTTGGGGACCTTCTCAATAGACCAGCTCCACAAAATCCGCCGGACATCCAGCCAGCAGAAGAAGAGCTACAAATTAACGGTGAAAGACCAACAAAGGAAGAAAAAAGAAAGCCATAAAGCTTCTAAGAGATGGAAAAGCGTCTGGACCTGATAGCATTCCAGCAGAGGCCATCAAAGCAGATATCGACACGGCTACAGAGATGTTATATAAATTACTTGGTAAAGTCTGGGAAAAGGAAGAGATACCAGCAGAATGGAAGGAAGGATATCTGGTTAAGTTGCCTAAGAAGGGAAATTTACAAGAGTGCACAAATTATAGAGGAATAATGTTACTATCAGTGCCAGGAAAAGTATTAAACAGGATTATCCTTGAGAGATTAAAAGAGTCCATAGACAAGAAACTGAGAGATGAACAAACAGGTTTTCGACAAAACAGATCATGTACAGACCAGATTGCCACTTTGAGAATAATAGTTGAACAAAGTCTGGAATGGAATTCACCACTATACATCGGATTTGTGGACTACGAAAAGGCATTTGACAGTGTAGACAGAGAATCACTTTGGAAATTGTTGAGGCATTATGGAGTTCCCCTGAAGATCATTAATTTAATAAAGAAAACATATGAAGACATGACATGCAGAGTTCTTCACGAAGGACAGCTTACAGAACCGTTTGGGATAAGAACAGGAGTGCGACAGGGATGCCTCTTGTCTCCATTTCTTTTCTTGCTGGCAATAGATTGGGTTATGTGATCATCGGCAACACACAACAGAAATGGAATCCAGTGGACTCTGACTAAGCAGTTGGATGATCTGGATTTTGCTGATGACTTGGCTCTTCTGTCCCATAGCCGTAATCAGATGCAGGACAAATTGAAAACACTCGATGAGAGGTCACAGCAATTGGGTCTGAAAATACACAGGGAAAAGACAAAAATAATGCGAATAAATGCAGGTAATGATAACAGGGTTGAACTTGAAGAAACACCAATACAAGATGTAGAATCATACACATATCTTGGCAGTAATATAGTCAAAGTTGGAGGGACAGACAGCGATATCAAAATAAGAATACAAAAGGCAAGAGGAGCTTTCATTGCATTGGGAAATATATGGAGATCAAGAGAAATAGGATCCAACACGAAAATAAGAATCTTCAACTCAAATGTGAAGTCAGTCCTATTGTATGGCTCAGAGACATGGAGAACAAAAAAGACAAAAACCAAAAAGCTACAGACTTTCATAAATGGGTGCTTGCGTAGAATAGAGGGATTAAAATGGTATGACAAGGTTAGCAACCTGGAACTGATGACAAGAACTAGACAAGTGCCAGTGGAACAAGAAATGAGAAGAAGACGATGGCGATGGATAGGACACACACTGAGGAAACCTGTTGATAGCATTACAAGGCAGTCCTTGTTCTGGAACCCACAGGGCAAGAGAGGCAGAGGAAGACCAAGAAGTACATGGAGAAGAGAGTTGGAAACAGAAGTGAAAATGATGAGGAGAACATGGAAAGAACTTGAGATGATGGCACGTGACAGGAGGACTTGGCATGTGTTTGTTGAAGGCCTATGCTCCTTTGGGAGTGGAGGGTTATGAATGAACCTCTGTGTTATCACCTGATAGCAAGGCATATCAGTCCCTGCCAATCATACCGCCTGAGTAGCGGGATCCAAAATCATCCTATCTTCCCTGAGTTTCTTTCATCAATTAAGACGTATTAGTCTTGGTTTCTATAAGGAGCACATATATTGGGCTCTGCATAACATATAGTCTATAGCTCTGCTAGCAAAAATGTCGCCTCAAAATTGTCAATCACTCTTATGTGTAGATAACATCAAATCTGCATATCAAGGCATAACGAGAAGATTTAAAATGTGTATTTACCTTGACATCATAGAAAAAATCACAAGAAAAACGACACTTGCTATCCTTGGCGTATCGAATAAATTTGGGGGGAAATCACTGACATTTTTAGTCACACAGAGGACATCTCTTCCCCAATATTACAGCAGAGAAAAATCTCCGGACCTTCTTGTCCACACAAGAAACTCAGCTCGACTCCCAGATCGGAAGTCTCTCGATCCGCGCCCAAAACTTTGCGCATGTGCAACCAGCACAGTCCTGAGTTAAATTAACACCGTTGATAAAGAGATTTTTATGCGGTGTTTCATTGGTATTGAGGAATGTTATTGTCACCACTGTTGCAAACGTGATTGTTACCGTTAATACACTTCTGTAGCTACCGTTATTGTTGAATAATGTGTGCACTGTCACTCACCACACAGCTCACGTACGAGTCATGGATGTCAATAAAGGTTGAAAACGCCTGGAACAGTTCGATACTGTTTATTACGTTACAACACACAACGAAGTCACGATGACATCAACAAAGACACAATTTACAATAACTCAAATGCATATGGTATACAGATTCTCTACAAGTCTCAAACTCCTATAAAGACTGCACAACACGGCAGTTATGTTAATTATGGCCTTACAAATCTCTACATGTCTCAAACTCCTCAAAGACTGCACAACACGGCAGTTATGTAATAATTATGACCTTACAAATATCTACATGTCTCAAACTCCTCAAAGACTGCACAACACGGCAGTTATGTTAATTATGGCCTTACAAATCTATACATGTCCACTTGAACATACTGCGAAAGAACATCGCTAAACATCTACATAGTGCACTACGCGGCCACACACTCTCGATACACTGGGCTGACTTTTCCCAGTCAACGCCCAGGACAGAATGCTCTCCCATACACACTCAGGGCACACATGAGACACGGCTGTTTTGAACACCGCTCTCAATACATGCGGACTAGCCGTGAGCTATTCACATACAGTTCAAAACAGTACAAAAAAAATACATCTCAACATTTGAGATAAACGCATTCACCACGCTTTCTGTACATACTATCTTTCGAACATTCGAGAAGATTTTTTCCTATCACATTTCTCTTTAAACAATTCAACAGCTAAATCGCATTCAAGCGCCGCCACCCAAAATCTAACTTGTTCAACAAGCATTTTTACAGATTTACTTCCCCTGGGTTAAATAGAACTGTCAAAACTAATTACAATATCTAATCTGTTCTCAACAACCGTCCAGAGCGTTTCCCAGAAAAGCGAGGTAAACCGCTCCTTATATGGACATGTAGATAACGTCTTAAGGAATGCCAACTATTTAAGACATTTCCTCGAAACATGTCAATCGCGGATCCTTATAAGGATAGGTGAATATGACAAGAGAAGATAATCACAAAACTAATCTGTTACTGAAAAGTTAATAGAAAGTTATCTCTCTTAGATCATCAACCAAAATCAAACAAGTTGACGTCTATAAAATATAGGCAAAAATCACAGTAACAGTTTACCGCACCCCCCGGGAAAAAAATGAAATCTTTTTTTTAAGTACATCAATGAGCAATATACAACAAGCTCATAACGCACGAATGATGCGCTGATGAAAGGATAACGCCATAATGTCAGGCTCAAATGACGCACAATGAGAGCGTCTGGCGAGAACACAAGATATCTCACAAGATAAGAGAAAGTATTTTCTCTAAATATCAACCTATCCGGGGAGGTGCCACCAAAGAACTCTAAGGTGCAGGCAATGTTACAATGCAAACAACAATTACATACATATCAAAAAATACTATGTCATATAGCGGAGTCATTACCTTAGTGTAATTTTAACAGATAATCCCCTGGAATATAGTGACTAAATTTCATGTGTTTTATTACAATTCTGAATACACAAATGTATTAATGTAAACACTTGAAGTAGCCATCCGAAGATCAATACAATACTCCATTCAGGAGGGCACATGTAAGAAGCGTCCAAAGGGTAAGCTTGGACATCATAAGTCATAACACTAGCTCTTTATAGGTTCTCCAAAATACAGCACTGGTTTGCTGAGAAGAATACAAATAACACAATTCCATTTGATAACCATAGAAAGTTATAATGTACTATAGTTAACACAACATTTCTAAGTATCAAATGTGTCCATAATAATTTCCGACCTTCATATTGTGATAAGCAAACCTTCCTCTGTTATATCAAAGACGGTAACAGAAAAAGAATTCAAACAATTTATAAACATGTTATTGTATGATACTGTAATAAATGTAGACGTGTATCAGGAAATGTAGGACATAAGAGTTAAGTAGCATCCTGTGGGCATCGCGACAGTATGTCTGCCATAACATTATCCGAACCACGGATAGCTCGTACCGTAAAATGAAAAGGTTGAAGAGCAATAGCATATCGTGTGGATCTTGAGCTCTTCAAATCCTTACTCTGCATAGCTGTGAGAGCTTTTTGGTCGGTTTCTACAATGAAATGTGCGCCAAGAAGTAATCTTTGAAGTTTCAGAATCGCCCAGACCATGGCTAATAATTCTCGGTCTAGAACAGAATAATTACTTTCTGCCGCATTAAGTTTCCTAGAGACATGCATTACAGGATGCAGAGTTTCTGAAAACTCCTTGCATCAGTGCCCCGCCCCGATCCCTATTGATGAGGCGTCACTACGTAGAACAAAAGTCTTATCAGCTGTAAGTAGTCTTAAGATAGGACGAGATGAGAACAATGTCTTAATCTGATCCAATGAAGCTTGGCATTCTTGGGACCAGCGCACCATATTAAGAGACCCTTTCTTCAATAGGGTTGAGAGAGGTGCCGTGATGGAAGAAAGATTCGGGATGAATCTTCCGTAAAACTGTATTAAGCCTAAGAGACTACGTATCTACTTCTTTGTTTTAGGAATAGTGATGTTCAGTATCTTAGAGGTGTTGTGGTCCTCTGTCTTCAAGAGACCATGCCCAACACGGTGTCCAAGAACAGAGAAATTTCACTAAACCCAACATAGGCTTTTAGACAGTTTGGCTGTCAAATTATGCTCGCGTAGAGTAGACAAAACAGTTCATATAACCCCAAATAGTGATCTTCCCAAGAATCGCAGAAAAGACTGATATCGTCCAAGTATGCAATGACATCTGAACGATATGAAAGAAATTCGACGCATCATGCATACGAAGGTAGCTGGGGTATTCATATTGCCGAAAGGCATGACGTTCCATTGGAACAAACCCCTAGGTGTTGAGAAAGCAGTAAGAGGTTTGGCTCTCGTTCAGTGAGGGGAACTTGTCAGTAGCCTTTAGACAAGTCGAGTTTGGTAAAGAACCGAGAATTAGAAAAGTCTGATAAGTAGATCTTCTAATAAAGGCATAGGTTCAGCATCGAACTTCGTTACTTGGTTTATTTTACGGTAATCGACGCAAATTCGTATGTTTATTGTCTTTATTTCGAACAATAACCATAAACGAAGAGTAATGCCGAATTGGATGGTTCAATTATTTTTCAACTGTATCACGTCATCCAATTCTTTCTCGACCTGTATTTGAAAATGTAATAGGGATAGGGTAAAGGTCTGACCCTGATAGGATTATGGTCAGTAAGTATAATGTCATGTTTAATGACAGATGTTTGTCCAGGAATGTCCGTAGGAACATCCTGAACTGTTTGTAAAACATGGAAGGACTTGTAACGACATCTGATATCCATGCAATCTTTGAACATCTTAATACACCAACGTTAATGGCCTAACAATCTATGTACAGATTGTATTGTAGCCCAGTTTCTAACTGACTGAACGCGTCAGTTACCACAAGCAGACACGCCCGCACAGAAAAGGGCAGCGTCTGCTCAATTATTTGACAATTATTCTTTGGTTCTCTGAAATCATCTTGCGACTAAATCCGGCCGCAAGTAGCAGGCTTTACCTCTGTGTTATTACCTGATAGCAAGGCATATCAGTCCCTGCCAATCATACCGCCTGAGTAGCGGGATCCAAAATCATCCTATCTTCCCTGAGTTTCTTTCATCAATTAAGACATATTAGTTATGTTTTCTATAAGGAGCACATATATTGGGCTCTGCATATCATATCGTCTAGCAAAAATATCGCCTCAAAATTGTCAATCACTCTTATGTGTAGATAACATCAAATCTGCATATCAAGGCATAACGAGAAGATTTAAAATGTGTATTTTACCTTGACATCATAGAAAAAATCACCAGAAAAACAACACTTGCCATCCTAGCGTATCGAATAAACTTGGGGGGAAATCACTGACATTTTTAGTCACATAGAGGACATCTCTTCCCCAATATTACAGCAGAGAAAAATCTCCGTACCTTCTTGTCCGCACAAGAAACTCAGCTCGACTCCCAGATCGGAAGTCTCTCGATCCGCGCCCAAAACTTTGCACATGTGCAATCAGCACAGTCCTGAGTTAAACTAACACCGTCCAGAGCGTTTCCCCGAAAAGCGAGGTAAACCGCATCTTATATGGACATGTAGATAGCGTCTTAAGGAATGGCAACTATTTAAGACATTTCCTCGAAACAGGTCAATCGTCGATCCTTATAACGATAGGTGAATATGACAAGAGAAGATAATCACAAAACTAACCTGTTACTGAAAAGTTAATAGACAGTTATCTCTCTTAGATCATCAACCAAAATCAAACAAGTTGACGGTTATAAAATATAGGCAAAAATCATAGTAACAACATGGTAACAGCAAGTGACCTATTAATCCTGAGGGTCCTACAGACAGCCTGGAGCCTCAAGACTGTATCAAAATATTTGAAGACTGCCATCATAACACCCATATTCAAAAAGAGTGACAACCGCCAGTGTGGAAATCTTAGAGGCATATCCCTTCTCGCTATCCCTGGTAAAATCTACTCTAGAATAATGGAGCAGAGACTCAGACGCCTGGCTGAACCACAAATGGATAAGGTCCAGTATGGTTTCTGAGTAAACCGAAGTACTCAGCACTTTATCTTCACATTCAGGCATCTGGGTAAAAAATACCATTGAATCGAAAGGTTATAACGATGGCATCAAGATGGAAGAACTGAAGGCAGCACTTCAGAAAATTAAGGTAGGCAAAGCAGCAGAACATGCCAGAAATGGTCACGTACATGGTAACAGCAAGCGACCTGTTAAACATGCGGGTCTTACATCCAGCCTGGCGCTACAAGACTGAATCAACTATGTGTGTTTAGTTTTAAAATAACATGTAACAAATTTAATAATCAATTAGTATTAACGGTTTAAAATAAAAAAAATGCTGGTGAATTTTATATTGGAATCAAATTTTCTCTTCACGGAGATTTAAGGTTCTGTTATAGTCAGAAAGTTATGTCCCTTTTACGGTTCTGAGAAAATTAAGATTTTCTTAATAGTAAAAGCACTATTTCTGAAGAAAATACTGTTTGCAAAATTAAAATATACCTACTTAGAATGTGTTCTGACAAATAATTTTCACTGATTTAGATTAAGGGAAATAAAAATTGTACTAGTTTAGACTAATTCCAATATTCATTTTTCTGCTATTTAGACTTAAAATTCCCCCCCCCCCCCGCCTTAATCGAACTCAGCACATCTATCAGAGTTTGGCCTGTCATGTCAAGTTCCCTACCAATATTCAGATAAAAGAAGTGGAGTTTTGTGATTCAGCCACGCTGTGCAAGGAGATTGTTTACAGGCGACATGAAAAATGCAGTTGCTACTAACTAAAATAAAATTATCCTCTCTAATGTCAAAATACTAGTTAACTAAAAGTATCTAATACACAACACCAACAACAGAAATAAGGCTTCAGCAATGGACAGTGTTTTCCTCTTCCATACATTTTTAGAGAGGCTTTGATTTTATGAATTATTATTTTACTCTTAAAATATATCACCTTATTTATGTATTTATTGCAAGACGTATGAGCAGATCTAACTAAACTAATTACTAACAATACACTTTCAGTAATCTAAAATTTATGTCAATATTTGTGACGCGTAATGGAAAAGAGTACAGTAATCGAACAGCCTATTGTAATCTAATAGCTACTCTCTGATTTGCTAGCTCAAACTTGCATTTAAAACTGCCTGTCCTGTCTTTCTGCTGCTCACCCTTTTGTCATCGCCCTCATTTCTTGAAACACTGTTAAATGCGGTGTCTACAATCTTCTTTGACCTGTCAGTCATAGCAGGAAATAAATCCCGCTATGGCTATACTTCTTTCCACTCACGCCAGCTCAGCTGTCAATCATATAATACTTGACCACTGGACAGCTAAACAGCAAGTGAGAGAAACGGAACAGAACCTTTGAAGTTCACCCACGGAAATAACGCCATTAGAAATCAAATTGAAGTCTATGATATATATACACACTGCCGTTTACAAAAACCAGCCATAAGTCGTCAGTCAGAACTTGAAGAGTCTAGCGCGTAGACCTAAAACCAATTTCTTTATGGAATACTGTGCATACGTGATTTCGTGAATATTTCATTCTGGATTCTGACTTGATCCCCAAGTGGACGACAAGCGGTCTTTATTTTTTAATGTGTTTACTTGTACATCACTACATATAAATTATCTGTAAACAATCATGTAGGATCTATAAGGCTACTAGCCTGTTACGGTATATGATATTAACGCCGTCTGCTAAAGGTTAGCGGACGTGCAATTGTAAAGGTTAAGGCATTTAATATATTGCGATAGATGTTTCAATTGTTGAACGCTCCATGCACGATCGATTATGACGTGTCTGGCGTTGTTTGGGTCTCCGCTTGGAGAAAACTGTTCCACATGTATTTATTTTGTTGGCCCTTAATATAGCTGTTGCAATGACAGCGTTAGCATTGCAATAAGATTGCACATTCTTTAATTCCCATTCATCAATTTCCTGTTGGGACGCATCCATGGTAGTAAGGATTGTTCCCCACAGGAAATTGATGAATGGGAATTAAAGAATGTGCAATCTTATTGCAATGCTAACGCTGTCATTGCAACAGCTATATTAAGGGCCAACAAAATAAATACATGTGGAACAGTTTTCTCCAATTTCAGTCTCAGTACCATTCTGGAAATCGATAAGGAGAAGGATAAAACTCTCCTACAGGATAAAAAGTATACTAAACTACCAGTCCATCCTAGGAAGATTAGAAAATCATTTCGAGGCAGATATACCTTTTCTCAAGAGAATACTGCCAAGTCAGAAAATAAATGTTGGCGACAAGATCGTATTAACAGTGATCTGAATGAAATTGTTGAAAATGGGCAAAGAGAAAATATCCCAGACAAAGGTAATGATGGTGAAGTTCTTATGAACTTAACTAATAAAATTAGAACAAATAAATATGTCAATCATTATGAGACATCATCTCATAAGACTACCATATCCAAAAGATTAAATAGACGAACTATTTATCACGTTAGTGACACTGATCCCACTTACATTGGGAAGGGTGCATATTCTCGCACCGTGTTAGTGCGCAATCTGCCACAAGGTACCAGATGGCAGGCACTTAGGAATTTCTTTAATGACACGGCAGACGTTATGTTTGTACGGTTGTTGTCACCTACCAATGACAGGTATGGTGAAGCTATAGTTACATTTCGTAACAATAGAGATGCTCGAATGGTCATCGAGCATGATAATGGTGCTTACTTTAACCATCATTGTCTACGGTTACAATTAGTACCTAATGCTGCGTCACGCAGATAACATGCTATGGTAATACAATTGTCTCATATCGCTAATGACTCATAATAGTCATTCATCATTTCTTTTCTTTACTGGTCCTTACAAAGTCATTGATAAAATTTCCGACGTTGATTACGTCTTAGATATCAAGGGACACAAAAAGATATTTCATATTTACATGCTCAAGCAATTTCATACACGTCCTGAACACTTACAGTCAATTTTTCATGAACTAGATGACAACACAGTATCTACTTGTTATTATTCTAACTTATCTGTCATCCAGGAAGAAGAATCTTCTTTTCCTGAGGTACAGTTACCGTTACCGGTACCAGTAGTTCAACCTACTGAATCTTGGCGGGATGTAACCATCTCTTCAACGGTTACACCGCAACAGCGTCTACAGATTGCTAATCTATTACAATCTTATCCAGATGTATTGACCGACGTCCCGGGTCGCACATCGGCTATCAGTCATGACATTACTCTCAATGATGATACACCTATTCGTGTACATCCCTATTCTGTTCCTTTACATTTCCTTGCTAAAACTACTAAGGAACTTGAACAGATGTTGTCTCTGGGAATCATTGAGACTAGTAATTCGCCATTCTCTTCTCCATTAGTGATTGTCCGGAAGAAGGACAATAACATCAGACTATGTGTTGATTATAGAAAATTAAATGCTAAGACTATAGTTGACAGCGAACCACATCCACTTATCGACGACTTACTGCCACGTCTATCCAACGCAACTATATTTAGTAAGATAGACTTAACTAAAGGTTATTGGCAGATACCACTGACCGAAAAGGCTAAGTACTACACCGCATTTTCCACTCCACAAGGTCTATACCAGTGGAATGTGATGCCTTTTGGGCTTGTTAATGCGCCAGCTACCTTCATTCGCCTGATGCGACAAATTTTATCAGGTAGACCAGACGTTATTACATATATTGACGACATATGCTTGTTTAGTTCGTCGTTTGAGGAACATGTTTCGGGACTTAGATATGTTTTCGACACTCTAAGGAATTATCATCTAACTGCTAAACCTACAAAGGTTCAAATCGCGTGTAATGAGATAACCTTTTTGGGACATATCATTGGATCGGGATATATCCGAACGTTACCTAGTACAGTCTCCAAAATTCTAAACATAGCAGTTCCTCAGACGAAGAAACAGGTCAGGAGTTTGTTAGGACTTGTTCAATATTACAGTAGATTCATACCAAACTTGTCATCCATCACGGCTGTATTGTCTTCATTGTTAAAAAAAGACATGCCGGTGAAGGTGACATGGACTGGTACATGCAATGAAACTTTCAACAAAATTATAAATTTGTTCTCGCATGAACCAATTTTAAGACTTCCCGATGCTTCCAAAAGATTTTTCTTACGAACAGATGCTAGTAACTACAACATTGGTGCATGCCTGCTCCAGAACCATGATGGCA
Organism: Oreohelix idahoensis; assembly: GCA_024509875.1. Classification (NCBI taxonomy): domain Eukaryota; kingdom Metazoa; phylum Mollusca; class Gastropoda; order Stylommatophora; family Oreohelicidae; genus Oreohelix; species Oreohelix idahoensis. The sequence continues at coordinate 57,379 of JAMPIV010004207.1, forward strand.
TTCTACATCCTACCTTATATATATCAAGAAAGCTAAAGCCGGCAGAAACAAAGTATTCCACAGTGGACAAGGAACTTTTATCCGTGATATGGGCAATAACTAAACTTGAAAAGTTCTTGATTGGTGCTCCCTTCACCATACAGACGGACCAACGTGCTGTAGCATCGTTGCGTCGATCTAACCATAAGAGCCAAAAACTCGCCAGATATGCAATCATCCTACAGCCATTTGAATTCTCCATTCTTGGATGCTGGGATAAATGACATTTCTTTCCAACGTAAACGTTTGAACATTTTTGCCTAAAAGAATTCATCAGGATCAAGACTACGGATGGATCATCATATCCTATACTAATTAATTGGTTAACTTAACTTCTTAATTGAATTATTATCAATAAAATGAAATGTGAGAAAAAAATGAAATGAAAGAACAAAAAAAGAGAACGAAATATAAAAAGAAGAAATTATGAAAAGAGAAAATAAATCTCACACAAGTATTAAATTAATATTTTTTTAAATGTACCTATACATTATTTAGTTAGTTAAATTAGATAGTTATTATTCACTAACACTTAACACACACAATTAAGTTAAACTTATATTCGAATTTCTTTCTATTTCTTCTCACTTATTTTGTTTTTTTTTCTTCTCTCATAACATCGCGTTACATTAGAATCTTAATAATTTATCTCTTAATTTAATTAATTAATTTAATTTTAATTAGTCAAATTAATTCCTATATGACATACTAATACGACAGACCTTACTTTAATTTAATTCTATCATTCACTATTAACATTGGACATTTTATTTAGTTGCTATAATAATATGTATAATATTGATATATAATGTGATTAATGTTAGATGACTATGACAAATAGTTAGTTGACATGACCGCAACACGGTTCTACTCAGAACATCGTCGGCCATATGTCACAATTGTGTTAAATTTTTTTTTGAAAAATTGTTAAGTCAGATAGATCTTGAAAAAAAATCTATCGATTTTTTTTTCCCCGGTGTACAGGGAATTGTTACGGTATATGATATTAACGCCGTCTGCTAAAGGTTAGCGGACGTGCAATTGTAAAGGTTAAGGCATTTAATATATTGCGATAGATGTTTCAATTGTTGAACGCTCCATGCACGATCGATTATGACGTGTCTGGCGTTGTTTGGGTCACAGTCGGTAACTAAGAAACGCTACCCTTTGTTACTTGACCGCCAAGCTGAATAGCTGCGTTTTTCTAACCTTCCAATTCAATGGCATGATATAGCCATTTATATATGCATTTTTTGATGGACCAGGGTCAGTCCTAGAACTCTATATGAGAGGAAAATTTATGAAGGTTAGTATTTAACTAGAATTCTCAGAAGGAGAAGAATAATCGTCAAATTCGTATGAATATATTCAGATCTAGCTGCGCGTGCATATAGCTGTGATGTTCTGACGACAATACTGCATTGTATCCTTAAACGGACATTGACACGTAAACCAGCAGTCTACGTTATTGATTAATTTATGCATGACTTATATGGACTTATGTTCTACTCCTATTTGAAAAGATCATCCTGTGTGTACAACTGTGAATTAAATGTATGGACTCAATGAAATGACTTATCAAATCAATCGTATTCCAAGGTTCAAGTATTGTTCGGAATCTTCCACCCCCGCATTCGCTTAATCTTCCATCGAAGGCACGATGCACTATCACTGAATAAAAAAACTAACATATCAAAGAAAAAACAATGGCCAGAAATTTATAATTGTTTTATTCATATCACATGGAACATTGTTCAGAGCAAACCACCTTGCAACATAGCCTGATGATATTTTCTGACTAAATTATAACGACTGGACTTACCAAATCCAGGATAATATTTTTAACAGCCCACAGCGGCATATACCTGATATCATCATTTTGTAACCAGACACCTGACAGTTGTATTCAAGTGGAGTACCTAGTCGATACACTGTGCAGGACCGACACTCTGCCAAAGAGTCGGTCGTGAAAATCCATCATCATCATCCTTAAAATTAGAAGCAAACAGATTATCAGGATACTTGGAGTATCACATCACTTCAATGGTCAAAATCATAACGATTTTTCCCACTAGTCACCTGTTTTTATTGACACCTGTACCTAGATAGAATTCCAGACCGAGCGGGAACCTGAAGCTTGTTCTCCCTCGCCCGCCCCATACAGTGCAAGCGTTGTCGCACCGGGGTTATCCAGGTGTAAGTCCTGTGTCTAGATTTATTCTCCCCTTCTGGATACCCCCATCGGAGGAAAAGTGGATAGTTTAGAACAGTGACGATAACATTTAGGATTTATAACACTACCAGGATTTAGTGAGGACTTTAGCAAATTCGGAGTTCACCTCATTATTATTTTTTTTGGGACTAACTGGGGCCAATTTATACACCCTCGACAGCTCGAGTTTGTACACTAATCACAGTCAAATAAGATTTTGAAAGATATTCTATAAAACAATGGATACCACAGACCCACTGGTGAAAAACACAAGGTAAGAGATTGAGAGGTGACCACTGCGTGAGAGAGTGTGTGATGATTTTGTTTTTGCTGGAGAAAGATCTATTAAGTTGGTTGTTTGATTTATTTTTACTTGGTCTTATCTCGCACCAAGATTATTTATTCCTGTACGCAAGTGCCAACCTTCAACGTTTGGGTTAATATTGTTTTGTTTTTTCCACACGGTAAAGGCGTATTCAAAAAATTCCTCATTTTTTCTTCGATATGTATGATTCTTGATATCTTTGAGTATTTGATGTTGTCTAAGTTTAGTGATAAATAAACAACAAATAATTTAACGTTGTGTGTTGGTCAAACTATTACACAGTCTTGGAAACAAAGCACAGTCGTACAGATAGGCTGGAGGAGAGAAACCTACTCACTCCAGAAACATATCTTTCCCTCAACCTACAACCAGTGAACCTAATTTCTATACCTTCTCGTAAATCAGTCAACAGTTACTCTCTATGTAGACGGGCCAAATGAAAAAAAAATTACCTAACGTATGACACTATTCTAGGAAAATTAACCATTGGGTTTCTTCTCAAAACAAGGTCTGCATTTGTGATTTATCACAAATGCGTATCCCAGTTCAATCCCGGACTAGCACCCAATTGTCACGGATTGCCTCCCCTGCTTTGCAGTAGTGTTCCAACAGTGGCCATAACTCAGAAGTATTTAAATGGGTCGTCACTAAATGGGTCGTCAAAGGTGTCTCCCTTTGCAAAAGATTAATCTTGACAGAGATGTAGATAGAAGGTTAATAACTCTTTTTCCTTACGGGAGATCTCACAGGATAATTCAGAAGTCAAGAACATTGCTGCTTATCGCTGAACATTTGTTAACTCATATCTGTCCATCGCATTTTGTGAAGGATTTAAGCAATGGTTTTTAGCCCGTTCAAGCCCGCAGCAGAGTTAATTCAGCGAATTTCCTCTAAAAGTAATAAACCTCTACTTAGAGGTAAATAAATATATGTCTATATATATATATATATATATATATATATATATATATATATATACACATATATATATATATATATATATATATATATATATATATATATATATATATATATATATATATATATATATATATATATATATACTACACGTCAAAAGTCAAGGGCCACCGTATTATTTTCAATACACTTTTATATAAGCGCATAGAATGATTAAATGAAGGACGTTTTTGTAAAAATGGGTGCAATATCTTCCTCTGACAGTCCTCTATGCACGTTAAGCATAAAAACAACTCACCGACAACCATGGTGATCACGTGCAATTTGGTTTGCTGACCATAAATTCACATTTTTAATCCGTTTTTTCAAAATTCCGTACAACCAAACAGGTGAAGTAATCGTGCTGATTGAAATTCCACGTGCAATGGCGACTTTTCGTGAGCAGAGTTCACACTTTATTTGCTTTACAATCAGCAGACTTAGGGTTAGCGTGGGTTAAAAGTGGTTTATCTGTCCGTGAGGTTGCTAGACGGCTTGCAGTGTCACACTCTACTATCCAAAGAATTTTGGAGAGATTTCAGGCCACAGGAAGTGTAGATGATCGCCACCGGCCAGGTCGCCCTATATGCAACAATAGACATGATGACCGGTACCTCTTGTTGTCAGCCCTGCGCCATCGAACAGTGACTTGTTCCACGCTAAGATGTCAGCTGAGACAAACTGTAAACGTTAATGTCAGTCAAAGCACCATTCGCAGACGTTTACATGAATTTGGACTGGCTGCTCGACGTCCTGCAGAATCCCTCTTACTCCTGCTCATCGCAGAGCCCGTGTTGCTTGGTGTCGCGAGCACATCCGTTGGACAAGGCAACAATGGAGTCAAGATCTCTTCACTGATGAATCTCGCTTCTATTCAATGATGGCAGGATTCGAGTTTGGAGACGACCAGGAGAGCGATTTACTGAGGACACAATTCGAGAGGTGGATCGTTATGGTAAGGGTTCTGTCATGGGCTGGGGAGGCTTCTACAGACACGGCAGGACCCCACTCTACATCATCCAAGGCAACATGACCGGCCCAAGATACCAGAACGAAATCTTGAGACCAATTGTTCAGCCTGCTCTGGAGGCCATAGGTGGTAATGCCATCCTCCAAGATGATAACGCTCGACCCCATCGAGCTCGTGTGGTGAATGAGTTTATTCAGCAACATGGGATCATCAGGATGGCGTGGCCAGCTCGTTCACCTGACCTTTCTCCGATTGAGCACCTCTGGGATGTCCTTAGTCGAAGATTATCATCAAATCACCCCTTTGCCAATGGATGTTGCACAGCTGACTGCATTTCTGCTTCAGGAATGGCAAGATGTTAATCAGGATACACTTCGGACCCTTGTGGACTCGATTCATCTACGCTGTTTTGAATGCCTTGCTGTAAACGTTGGTCATACCCGATTTTGAAATGTCTATTTGTCCAATATCTATTGTGTGACTTTTGAAAAGGTGGGTGACACACTTCACTGCCTCATTGCGTTTGAATGTGTGTTTCCATTTCTTTACGTGACATGTCAATTTGGTATTCAATAAATGCCAGTTTTGACTGATACCAATTACGTTTATATCAGATTTGTTTTATGGTTTCAACCAAGGTTTTTCTAAGTGGCCCTTGACTTTTTACGAGTAATATATATATATATATATATATATATATATATATATATATATATATATATATATATATATATATATATATATATATATATTCTTCTTCGTTCGTCCTGAAAAGGACGGTGGTTGCGTTGTGTCTGTTTACGCCTAAGCTGTGAAATCTGCACCTTTCGGCCGACACATCCGACTTCTGCACGGCATTTTTTAGGACCGGGTTTGCCTTCCCATTGCGATCCACACTCGCTCAGCCAGCCTGCACTGCTGCAGACTGTTTCCAGGACCACCACGTGGAGGTGGAGTGCGGTCTGGACCAGCTCTGCTGGCTCATACGTTTGCTTTCATATATGTAATAACTGAATCAACTATGTTTGTTTAATTTTAAATCAACAGGTTACAAATGTAATAATCAATTAGTAATAACAATTTAAAAAAAATAAAATGCTGCTGAATTTTATGTGGGAATCAAATTTTCTCTTCACGGAGATTTAAGGTGATGTTATGGTAAGAAAGTTATGTCCCTTTTGCTGGTGCTTTTTATAAGCACTTAACTGATATAAGGGAGTCCTTGCAGCTGTGGTTTTCGTTACTTCTTGGTGATGAGTGTACTTTTCTCACACGATTGGCGCAGTAACTTCAGTACTTCTGATAGCTTGTAACCTACATTTTAGACAAAAATAGAAAACAAATGTCTCGGCTAAGTACATGTGTGTGCTGCCGATTAACAGGCGCATTCTCGCTGTACACCCACCAGTGTTAATCTCTCAGAAGAATTAAATTATCGAGTACACAGTGTAGCTTAGGGAAGATGATTAAAAGTCAACATATTCCTCTGGGTATTAACTAGGAAAATGTGTCTGGACAGCGCGAATAATGAGTTGCCTGAGTTACAAGTAATAAAGTGCATATATCTCACAAAATATTATACACTTTAAGCACATGCGATGTAATCCTAACTCATCACAGCATCATTCGGAGACTAGGGTCACCTCTGCTGTCGGTTTTCTGCACGACTAGCTACAAGAAATCACCAGCGCTTACTTTAGTGGTTTACGAATTTACTAGTTTCGTCTGTTGAGGCTGCCGTCCACACACACACACACACACACACACACACACACACACATATATATATATATATATATATATATATATATATATATATATATATATATATATATATATATATATATATATATATATATATATAATACCAATTAACAATAAAACATGTCAAATTTACATTTGTAAAACAATTGTTACACTTACCCCAACGTTTTCGAAATACACAATCTCCACACAAAGGTTAGAATGGTCACGAGCAATTTATGTTATCTGCTCTAGAACCACTTGGTCTGGAAATTTTGAATCCCTTTTATAACTGGTGAATCTGCAAAACACTAGGTCTGGGAAAGTTTCTCTTATGACGGGTGATCCAATTATTTTGGGTTCCAGTCTTTGTATTTTAAGTCCTGGTCTCTTACGTTTTTCAGTCTCTGTATTTATAAAGGCTGGCTTACTTATTAAGGTTTCAAGTTTCTAAAAATCTTTGATCTGTCACAAGTATGGAATTCAAGGTCTTATCCTTCTCTTTCTGTCTTTTTGGGAGTTGCACGTTTGAAGTTGCGAAGCTGTCTGTTCTGTATCTCTGAGTTTGCTAGATTATATTTTGCACTTCTCAGTTCAAATCATAGGTGGTTTATTCCGGCTCTCACTTCAATCCAATCATAAGCTTTTTAGCACTCTGTGGGATGGGGTGTTTTAATTCCTAATCTCCTCCGCGAGTTAAAAATATTACATTTAATATTCCAACGCAAAACCTATTTATAATAAGACGTAATATTTCCGGTGACATCTTGTGCACTCTCACATACAAATCTGTGAACTATTTTGATGGCCAGATGCTACCTTCAAATACTGACTCGCCAGACAGATGGTCCCGTGAAACTATTATCTCGTTATCGCCCGTGTTTTCGTGCCTTCTACAGGCAGTCAAACAAAAGCGGTCACCGGCCGCTCAGACAAACAATATTGGATCCCTATTCATCTTCGTACGAGACCATATTGTGTCTAACGAAGATCGTCTCCTATCAAATGGGTCAGACGACTCAAAGCGATAAACATCTTACTGCTGACCGGTGATAATGACCGGATATTGTTACGGTAACACGTCTGCGTGTTAAAAAAAAAAAGTAGTCCCATAGCAGATACTTCCGTAAGGGAGCTGAGTGTTAGAGACTTCACTCTACTGATCCGACATAGAGAGTAACAAGAATTAAAACGCAAGATGTATTCCAAATAAAAGCGATTGGTGAGACAATGAAGAAAAAGAAATGATACTGCCGTAGATCTGAAGGTGTAAGAGAGAACCCAAAAGTGCATGTTCAGACGTTCTGTGACATTTATCCACACAATGAAAGTAGAACATTTTTGAAATTTTAGTTTTAATAAAAAGATTGTTTATAAATTTAAAAATTTTTCAAAAGTAAGGAGCTAATGAAGACGTTCACACACAACATTCATAGCAATGTTTAAACATTACACTATATTAGGGTTCCCATAATGTTTTGTTCAAAAACCGGGACATTTCCAAATTTTTACATAAAAAACACGGGACATTTTGTAAAAAAACGGGACATGTTAAAAATTAAGGTAAAGCACCAATAAATCTATTATATATTATATGTTGCACTTAAAATAAGATACTGGTATAAAAATACACACATTAACTAACACAACTTCCACTGTAAAAAAGAATTCTAAATTACAAATATACTCAATTAGAAAAATCGCACCTTTAAAAAATACACAATAGTCAAGTTTATATTTCAGATTCATCAGAATATTTATCAGATTTATGGGCCTGTTCAAGAAGTTTTTTTTTCTTCTGATATTTGGACATAGAACTCAGCACAAGAGAAATCCTTAAAATTGGCCTTTATAATGGCAAGCTTTCACTGTCTCAATTTTAAGTCTGTTTTTTTTTCGTCTGTCCAAAGCGCATTTATTAATGAAAAAATACGTTCAACAGCTGCATTGGATCCTGGCAGTGCCAAACAAAAACTAACAAGGCATTTCAGGTTCTCAGCATTTATATCCTGCTTTGTAAAATGAGCGAACATCTCACACCATTTTTCACTGACACTTTGATCCTTCAGTTCACTCCACACATCAAATTTGCTTTCACAATATTTTTTCACACATGCGAACTCATCAAATAAGTCCTCTTCATTCACAGTAAAATTTGGTGACACTGTCTTCGTGAATATGTAGCTTTCTTGGATGTTCTTCCAAGTCACAGACTCCTTTCCCTTCAAATTGATCCAATCCATAGACTGAAGAGGCGTAAGAAATGGTGTACACCACTCCTGAATATATTCAATGCAGGTGTCATAGAAATCTACTGCATAGCTTTGAAACTTTTCAACTGTTATGTGTCCTTCTTTTTCTAATTCTTGCAACGGATTTCTCACAGTAGTAGTGTGACGTACGTCTAGTTTGACAAGTGAATTTTCCCTGATATGATGGATGATTAAAGGGACCTTTAGCTTTTCATAACATTAGAACCCCTGAACATTTGTTGTAACCTTTCGTTTCGCCAGAGCGAACCGCGCGGAACTCATGTAGTATGCGGCACGAGATCAAAGAGACAGACTGAGGGATTTTAGGGGAGACTATCGGCGTTATCAAAGACAGTAGTGGTCCCTGATACGAGACGCAGTTGCTTGCCGCTATTTTCGCGTCTCGGTGTCAATCGCAGAACCGAGGAAATGGGGAAAACCGAAACGGGCAGCAGCGAGCGTAGATACGAAGACCAGGGGGCGGCTTCTTCTCTTGATTTGGCGGTCAGATCCCCAAAAGTTCGTGAGATCAAATAAGCTGTCAAGTTTATCATGTCCCACTCAACTTACATTCCATTTTAGCTAAATAGACCATGAAGACTAGACACGTTATCACTCAAGAGTTCCAGTTTTAAATATAATGATCTATCTATTATATTATTTCAAAAGATAATAGATGCTTATATTAACTTTTAAAGTCGCGAAGGAATTTATAATTAATAAATTCAGTTAAGTCCTAGTTTTATAGATGTGTGTTTTTAACCACTAGAATTCGCGCAGTGTTTATTAAATACATAATTAAATACTCGAGTGTATTATAGGCTTAACGGGAAATTTATCGCGCTTGATTTTTCGGTATGTTTCATGTTTTTTTTCTTTCACACAGAGTGATCGTACCTGCGGTCCCAGCTAAATAAAGAAAGAAATAAAGAAATCATCCTATAAACTTCCAGTCATATTGAAGAAACATTTCTTTTAAATATAATCTTGTGGCGGTCTTTTTGCGACCTAGCTGTCAGAATTAAAGGAACTAAAGCCCACCCAAGAACATTTTAAAGAATAATCATCAAATTACCCTTACAAACCTGTAAGATAAACTGGAAGGTAATCGTCGCCAGTAGCGATATTATATTTACTGTTTACTGTGAGAGAGTACATATTTTCCTGACTGTGACTGAGCCTAGTTTTTTTTTCCTCAATTGGATTTAATAAAACTATCATCACGCATTGAAGGAATTTTACCATAGCGGAGGATTAAAAGAGACCACTTCATTTTCACCCCTGTGCCGAACTGTGTTAGTGCCATCCCATAGACTCCTTTTTATATATATAAAAACACGAGAACTCTTAGAACTTCAAGTCTTGCGATAAGTGAGAATATTTGTTACCAACAAAACCTCGCAAACATCTGGGGCGGGACACCGAAGGACTAGACAGTTCATATGTCAGAAGAATACTTGCTGTTTTTATATACTTTTATGGATCGTCTGAGGCTGCATTCGGTAAGTGTGTGAGTAGATGAGTGTGGATCCTCACGCGTGTGCATGAATGACAGGAAATTTAATCTTTTCATTTGGTAACCCTGTTGTTAACTTTCTTGCCTAGTAATATAATTTTTCTGTATTCCCTGCATTGTTCCTTTAAGGGGGAGTTAATAATTAGTAAACTCTGTTTAAAACCCCCCTCCTTTCCATTTGCTTAGTAAAGGGAAGAACAGCTGGGAAGAACAGGGTTTTTTCTACCACCTATACCTAATTTGGTAACATTTTTTTTCCAGAGTAATTAACTTTACTGTTAGGTTAACGTACCCGTGTTCCTGATATTATCTATCTCTGGACTGGGTTTATCTTTGTCTAATAAGCGGGAAGGGCTTAGTCGATACCAATCTTCTTCACCCCTCCCAAATTTGTTATTTGCATTTGTGTACTTATGATAATTTATGTAATACCTGATATTTGTTAGTAATTGATGTTTAAAGTGAATAAAATCACATAAACTCATTTAGTTCTGTGTGTTGGATATACCCAAAGCCCAACTTTTCCCCTATTCGTTTAATATAGTTTGTATCTACATCGTCTGTGTGTGTGAAAAACACCAAATCGGTGTGCGCGCAGATGCGTGTCTGGAAAACTGGCAAATAATTGTTTGACCAGGAGAGCGGAAGAGAAGATTGAGAGAGACGAATTGTCGTAAATAAGTCTGTCTTTACTCTCCTCCAGCACGCTGTGAAGCAACTATTAAATCTCTACATTTTCTATCACTGAGCTTTCCATCATCATTTTCCACTCTAAACCGGACCACTATTTCTACGACTCTTTTCTCTCAAAATAAATTTACGACAAGTAGTAAGAAACGTTTCTGCCTTCCTGTAGTTAAATCATTTGGTAGATGCTCACTGAACACTGTTTTGGTCGACTTTCGAATTTTTGTTCGAGATTCAAACCGAGGGTCCACTGTAACCGGAAATTGATAAAGTAACACTACTATAACACGGAATAAAATCTGTTACCCAAAGATTTTTTTTTTTAGGAAGGACCCTTAAAAAGCGGGACATTTGGAATAAATTCGGGACACCGGGTCATTTTATAAAAAAACGGGACTGTCCCGGGAAAAACGGGACGAATGGGAACCCTACACTATATAAAAACTCAAAACAGTTTCTTTCGAGTTTTTTTTTAAATGCAAATTTATCAATTATGTCATTAAAATCAGTAAGTCGCAGTTTATCATTTTCTATGCAGAGAATACTAAGATCAGACAACCGATCTTGGGACATTGTTGACCGCAGATCATTCTTAATCCTTTTTAGTCTAGAAAATGATCTTTCACCATTACAATTAGTAACCATTAAACACAGGAACAATCTGAAAATTGTTTCCACATTTGGAAAAGCTGTCTAAATTTTTTCTTGGAATATTATTTGATACATGTCCTGGTGGCAGAAATTTTCTTCTTCAGGGTGAGCGTGTTTGACGTACAGGTGGTAGTGCAAGTGTTCATCGACTAGACTAAGGTCAACATCCTTTGGATACTCTTGCATCAACATCTCGACACCATTATGAATTTGTTCCTTGGTTGCTTGCAGGTTCACCAAAAATGAAAAATTGCCAGCTACACTCCTACACACTGTTGCTCTTCTGTCTAGGTTGGCTTCAAGAGCTTCCATGTCATAAATAAATTAATTTATTCTAAAACTGTCTCTTGGAGAAAGTTTGTCTACAGCTTCGGGCGCTGCCCCATCATTGCTTTGTTTTTTCTCGTACTCTCTAGAGTAATTTTTGCTTGCTGTTCAATTTCGTCCAAATTATTCGCAATGTTTGATACGAACTGCAATAGCGAGCTGTAAATCTGTGCACATGTGCTCAACGAAATTTGTGAACTTTGGAGGACCTTGCTAACTTTATGAAATTGGTCTAGCAAATGTGTCCAAAGGTGAAGCAAGAAAATGAATTCAAATTCTTCCATTTTTTGTAGAAGATTTTCAGCCTGTCGTTTAGTGTCAGTTTCATCACCGTAAATATGACTGATGGCTTCAACAATGTTAGCGTAACTTTCGCTAATCGCTGCAGTAGCTTTGGCGTGAGCCTCCCATATTGTGTCTGATAAATCCTTCGGAACTTTTAACTCTGGAGGCAAGAAACTTGTTAGCACTGACCCTCTGTTTGTAGAAGCTGAGAAAAAACAATAAAACTCACTTATTGTACCAAACAAATTTACTGCATCCAAACACGTGTCAACTGCGGTTCGTCCTACTAGATTTAGGAAATGTCCAGCGTATGGAATAAACTTTGCAAACCTGTTCCTTTCCAGAATTGTTTGTTGAACTCCGTTATACTTTCCAGATATTTTAGCTGAATTATAATATGATTGTCCTCTAATTTACTAAAATCTATTTCAAGTTCACTGAAGCAGTTCAGTATCCGCTCAGCCATACTTTCTCCGATGTGATCTTTCAGTTAAAAAAACCTCAGAAAGCGTTCAACTGGTAATCCATCACTAGGAGAAACATATCTAACTTTAACAGTAAGTTTATCAATATGGGAAACATCAGGGGTTGAATCAACTGATAAACTAAAATAACCTGCTTGTTTAATGTCGCTAAGTATTGCTTCTCGAACTTTATTAGCCATCAACTGGATAACCTCTTCACATATAGTTTTGGATAAGTACGATGGCTGACCACCGCCTTTACTTCCATACTGCAGATGCAGGAATGGATCAAATTTGGCAATTAATTCAAGCAATCCAAAAAAGTTACCATTGTTTGGAGAATCAAATCTTTCATCATCTCCTCTAAATGTCAAGCCACATTCTGCCAAAAGGGAAATCACTGCAATAACTCGCTGAAGTACGTGCCGCCAGTAATCCTGCTCTGCTTTGATTTGCTCTTCAAGTTTTGATGTTAACGTTTGACCACACTTTCTTGTTAAATATGTTAGCACGGAGTTCATATGATTTTTAGAGTTTTCGTGGGTGTTACGTGCAGTCTTTGATATCTTACAATATTATACATTGGTATACTTGTTATGTTCGCAAATATTTTGTAAACAAAATAGATATTTTTTAGTGCTTAAGGGAAAGTCATTATTGAGTTACTTCCCTTGAAAGTTGTGCCGTCTCTTTCGATCGAACTCCGCGGATGAATCCAGTTTTACTGCGATTTATTCTTTGTTTGGGTAGTAATAGATTGTTCTTGCTTCAGAATATCTATGGCCTGAATTTATGTGTATTGCTTGTCTGTGTAGGACGAATCTGTCTTATATCTGTATATCTTTACATATCTAAGTCGAACTATATGTTCTGTTGTCTCTAGAGAGGTCAAAGGCTGTTCGGCGGATGTGTCGCGAGAGAGGTGTGTTTTGGCTTCGCCCTGATGATGGGCTGTGTTTTTCTATGTCGGCTTGATGCCGGGAAAAAAGTGATCTCAGTGGTTTTGGGGAAAGTGATAGTCGTCTAGACCTATCGTGTATGCTTTACCCAGTGTTCATTCTTATTGCCAAGGAATGGCAAAATCATATTTCTGAAAACCAAGGTAATAAAGATACTCTTTTGAACTCTCGTACGAAGCCACCGTTTTTCGGTAGGGATGATTTGTACGTCTGAGAGGATACATCTAACTAGATGAAAAAAAAACGATTCTGATTCCTAGCAGCACTATATCCTGTAGAATGCAGTCAATTGTTCATGATCAAATCTACAGAGCAATGAAATGTTTAATGAATGACTAACTTTAGGACAGATTCATTATCTGTATCCAAACGTGAGTGACAGCTCACGAGTGAAGCCATCTTGGAACCAAACATGTAGTGACTTTCAAGAAGAGAAAAGGGATGCCCGTATTATCGCTTGATTAGTCCAGAGATCACTGCTACACATGAGAACCCATTGCTAGCGGTTCAATATAATTATATGAAAAAATCTGTGCTGGACATTATGTTAAGGAATCTTCGCTAGACGAGATTAGGTCTAGAAGCCATCTTGGATATTGTTTATAATCTGACGTGCTTTGTCAGTAAACTCAGTTAATATATATATATGGGCAATACTGAGTGCTTGGCTACTGACAGTCCATTATACTATTATTCTACATGAGTGCCCATGTAACATAACATTGCAAGACCATTTATCCACTGTACCATGATGTATTATGCCAACCTGTGATTTGTCACTATCTGTGCTGTCGAGTGTGTACGTCCAATTAAACTTTAGTAAAGGTACACAGTCGTTGGTGTCGATGACTTCCAGCCATACATGAGTGTGAGAAAAGAACATTTGTCAACACCACGAACTCTTCCTATCATTCGCACATTATACACTCCATCTATGTCTACACACCACTGCGTAGGTCAAGTTGACATTCCATACTCGAACCACGAGCAACACAACAACACAGTATTTAACTCTGGTGATGTTCGAGCGAGCTTCAGATTTCTCAGCATGTCTCTTGCTCAGGGCAAGGGTCTTGTATTAAGAGTTTATCAACTGATGATGATGATGTCTGCTTCCATCCACTTATATTTATCATTTGGTGGACATCATTAATAAGAAAAAAGACCTTATCAACTGGTGGACCAGCTTTCTGGGTTTGACCTCGCAGAAGTTCAGAAGTCAACAGATTACCGATACCAGACCGTTTCCTGTGGCTGATACGACACACTTGCAGTATTGGTTTGCTCTTTGTCAACACTTCGTCACGTGACCTGTCAAGTGAATGCAGTATGTAGGTCAGCGTTGTTGACATTTTTACATTAGACATTACAGAGTTTCACAGAACAGTTGGATCAATTCTTGTCAATGTTAACATTAAGACAGTATTATTGAACTAAGAAGTCCTATTTTCATCGATGGATCTTCTTGTTTTCTATATATGAACTTTAATATTTAAGGCCAGAATATATATTTCAATAAAGTGGCAGTTTATTTATTTTACAAGAATAACTTTGCCATTACTGTAAAACTGAGCCTATTTTGCAACACATTACACACATGATATGTATTTATGATATGTTACATGTTATTTGTTTGTATAGTATGTTAGTTTATATGTCAGCGGGTTGTGTTTAAGGTTGGGCGGCGTCCTCACAACAGAATATCCCACGTCACAGAGGGTCCGTTGTGGGCGTTTTCTATAGGTGCAATTTTCTTGATTGAAAATTTGCTTGCGACAACTGTTGCTTTTGTGTTAGCTGTGAAGTCTTAAATTATTGTTATTTTTGTAATATTTCTTTGTTCTTTAGTTTTGTTTCGAATTGTTTGTAATTTGTTGGTCTACCCTTTTCTATCTTTCAGTTCTATTCACAATTTATATTCATATACTGTGACGTCATTTGTGTTGTTATTCTTTGCAGATTCAGTGATTATTTTCATTGATTTCCCTATTTGATTTATTTTGATTTCTGCAAACGTTTTCGTATTGTCAGTCCTATTTGTACTTTATGTATTCTGTTGGTTGACATATGTTTTATATAGGTATATTTCATAAGACACTATTACCTGTGCACTGCACTTGGGTTATGGTATAAACCAGTACCTGATTATTATTACTGTTATACAAGACCTTATTAAGGCTTGTGACCCACAGATATTGGGATAGTATACTGATTAATCAAGTCATTAAGAACTTGTGGTATTATTATTGTTTCAGGTGATTAGTATTATTGTTAGACACCATGTCTACATTAGAATACTTCATTATACAAGGGAAAGCCCTTGATAAGACTGGTCAACAATTAGAAGAATGGGCAGTTGCTCAATATGACAAAGCATTAGCTGCAGAAGAGAGAAAAGCTCTGGCTGAAGAGAAAAGATTAGAAAGAGAAGCTGAGGCTGCTGCTGAACAAAAGAAATTGCAGATGCAGGTGGAGCAAAGGAAATTTGAAGCTGAACAAAAGAAATTAGAAAGAGAAGCTGCTGCTGAACAAAAAAGATTAGACAGTGAAGCTGAACAAAAAAAATTAGAAAGAGAAGCTGCTGCTGAACAAAAAAGATTAGACAGGGAAGCTGAACAAAAAAAGATTAGACAGAGAGGCTGAAGAAAAAAAAGCAATAAGAGAACATGAATTTGAGTTAGAGAAATTGAGATTGACAATTATGATTAATGTTAATCAGGCATCTAGTGGTAATGGTAAACCTTCTACTTACAAGGTTAAGGTTCCACCGTTCAATCAGTCCAGTGACGATATTACATTCTGGCTGGATAGATTTGAACGTTCTTGTCGTACACATAATGTGGATAAATCACAATACGCTAATCAATTAGCAGAAAACTTGAAAGGTGAATCTTTGACTAGATTATGCCTTGTAGGAGAAGCAGATAAGGATAATTATGATGTCATTAGGGCGGCTTTGATAAAAAAAATACCAGCTAAGTGAGGAAGGCTATCGCCTTTTGTTTAAGACGATGGTGCCTGAGACAGGGGTAGAATTCTCAGAATTCACTGCAAAGGCACGTCTCACAGTTGATCGTTGGATTGAGCTTTCCAAAACAGAAAAAAAGTATGAAGGACTTATGGATTTCTTGCTCAGAGATAAGATTATGTCATGTGTTAACAAACCATTCCTGGAATTTATACATGAGCGTAAACCCAAATCTCTAAAGGAAATGGAAGAATATTGTTCCCAATATGTCACTGCACACCCCGACGTGACTTTTGGCAACACTAAGATTAAGGAGGGTATGTCAGTTGCTTCAGCAACACCATACAATTCCAATTATTCACACAGATTTCAGGGACCTCAAAACAGATTTGATAAAAAAGGTAACCATAATAGTTATCAAAACCAAGGTAACCAATCATTTCAGGGTTCTTCTTCAAAGAACTGGAGACGAGCTGATAGCTCTCGACACAGGGGTGGTCATAATTATAGGAATTTCCGTAGAGGAAGTAATTATAGAAACTATCAGGGTTATCCGTCTTGGAGTCAACAAGATCATAATTACAGAGATACTCATTATAATGAATATGATAATGGTAACCAAGGGAACTATGACTCAAACCCAAATAGGGGTTACAATAGAGGTAACAATAACT
Source organism: Oreohelix idahoensis (assembly GCA_024509875.1). Lineage (NCBI taxonomy): Eukaryota > Metazoa > Mollusca > Gastropoda > Stylommatophora > Oreohelicidae > Oreohelix > Oreohelix idahoensis. Next base: position 74,408 of record JAMPIV010004207.1, read on the forward strand.
ACAGAGGTGATAATAACCGAGGTAGATCTCAAAACAAAAGACATAAACCACATTTTCAGGCAAACTCTGCACAACAAGAGTCCCATGAAGCCTATAAACAGAGTAAAGATAATAATGATGCTAGTAATATGGCATGTGCCGCTTTTGATTTTGGGAGAGCATCTCAGTGCCCCCAATGCAAAACGTTATTTGAGCCAACCACAGTGTCTACTTTAAGCTGTGGCCATCCTCTTCCTGCTCTTCCGGCATCAGTCGCGCATGATGGAAGAGGTTCTCTTGTCTTACATAAGGGTTTAGTGAATAACAATCCAGTCTCTGTGCTATTTGATTCTGGATGCACCACAATTGGTGTTAGGCAGTCACTCGTAGATCCTTCCCGTGCCACTGGACAAGTAGTCAAATGTGTAACATTTGGCGGCACATTAGAGAAATACTCTACTGCTATCATTAGGATTGTTACTCCTTTCTTTACAGGAGATGTACACGCATGTCTTCTCCCGAATCCGATCGCTGACCTCATCATCGGTCGCATTCATTCAGTCAAAGAATGCACTCCGCAACAAATTTCCGCGTGGGAAAGGCAAAACATGCAGATTGCTAACGCTGTAGTCACTAGAGCTCAGGCTCTTAATATGCCTCAAACTTCATCTACTGAAGATAATGAAGTGCATAACCAAGATGATCCCTTGGTAATTTCTCGTGACTCGTTTATAAAACAGCAAGAAGATGATCCCACTCTGAAGAAATTCTTCATTCTTGCAACTAAAGGTGATCCGAATAAAGACACAAGTCGTAAATCGTGGATTACAAAGAAGAATGGCGTACTTGTACGTATGGTTCAAGACTCCATTACGTCAAGTCATTCTCAAATCCTGGTTCCCAAGAATTTGAGAGTTAAAATTTTGCAGCACGCTCACGACTCTCAGTGTGCTGGACACATGGGTTTTTCCCGTACTAAGTCAAGAGTCCTTGCGGCTTTCTTTTGGCCATTGGTAAACAAGGACATACGGATTTATTGTCGATCTTGTAAAGTATGTCAGGAAGTTAAATCCAAAGGTCCACGGCATGCTGCACCCATTCAGGCGGCGGACATTCCTATTCGGCCGTTTCAAAAAATGGCCATAGACATTATTGGTCCATTTAAGATCAAGTCTGCCAGAGGACATCAGTTTATCTTGACATGTGTTGATATGTGCACACGTTGGCCAGAGGCTATTCCTCTGAAGAGCATTACTACTGCTGATATTGCAGATGCTCTTTGGCTTATATTTTCTCGTTTGGGTTTCCCCGGAGAGATATTGTCAGACCATGGCACCCAACTAATATCAGATACCATGTCTCAAGTAATGTCTACTCTGCAGATAGATAGATCTTTAAGTAGTATCTACCATCCAATGTCTAATGGTATGGTCGAACGCCTTAATAGAACACTTAAAAACTTACTAGGGAAGATAACTGAGGATCATCCTCAAGACTGGGACAGAGTTTTACCTGCGGCCCTCTTCGCTTACAGAGAGGTACCCAATGAACATACAGGATTTTCTCCCTTTGAACTCGTCTTTGGCGCGCGTCCGCGTGGCCTTATGTCGTTGCTTCACGATCTCATAACATCTGACAATATTGACGATGACACAAAGTCATCCTACGAATATGTCATCGCGTTGAGACAAAAAATTATCGAAGCATGCAAATTAGCAACTTCTTCTTCTGAATTTCGAAACAGAAGGCAAGGCAATTTGCCAATAAGAAGAGATGCTTACGACAACTTTGTCCTGGTGACAAAGCATTTGTATTACTACCTTGTAGGGAAAACAGATTACTTATTTCTTGGAAAGGTCCGTACGATATAATATCGAAAATTTCCGATGTCGACTATATTGTCGATATTGATGGGAAGCATAAAACCTTCCACATCAATATGCTTACTGAGTTCCATGAACGTCCGGATTATTTGCAACCCATTTTCCAAGCAACGCACATTTCTCCAGTACAACATGGTCATTACTCATCACTGTCCGTGATACAGGATGAGGAAACAAGTTTTTCAGATGTAAATCTTCCTCTTCCAATGATCCCACTTCATTCTAGTGAATCATGGAAGAACGTTACTGTCTCTCCTGATTTGTCTCTAGGAGAACAGCGACAAGTTTCAACTATGTTGCAAACATTTCAGGATGTACTCACTGACATCCCTGGACAAACGAATGTCATTGAACATGACATTGTTCTAACTGACCATACTCCTATTAGGGTTAGACCTTATCCTATACCTATACATTTTCAAGCACAGGTCGAGAAAGAGTTGGATGAGATGATAGATTTGAAAATAATCGAACCATCCACCTCTGCATATTCTTCGCCGATGGTTATTGTGCGTAAAAAAGACAATAACATACGTCTTTGCGTTGACTATCGAAAATTGAATCAGGTAACGAAGTTCGATGCTGAACCTATGCCTTTACTGGAAGAACTACTTACTCGACTCTCCAAATCTCATTTTTTTCACTAAACTTGATTTGTCTAAAGGATATTGGCAAGTTCCTTTATCTGAACGCGCCAAACCTTTCACGGCTTTTTCAACACCTAGAGGTTTGTTCCAATGGAATTTTATGCCTTTCGGTCTTATGAACGCACCAGCTACATTCGTACGCATGATGCGCCGAATCCTATCTTATCGGTCAGATGTCATTGCATATCTAGACGACATCTGTCTTTTCAGCGATACTTGGGAAGATCACTATTCAGGGTTAGATGAATTGCTGTCTACTTTGCGCGAGCACAACCTGACAGCGAAACCCTCTAAAGCCTATATTGGTTTTAGCGAAATTTCTTTCCTAGGCCACCGAGTTGGTCATGGTTTCCTAAAGACAGAGGACCATAATACTAGTAAGATACTTAACATCTCAATCCCTAAGACTAAAAAACAGGTGAGAAGTCTGTTAGGTCTTATTCAATTTTATGGCAGATTCATTCAGAATCTATCCTCTATCATGGCACCTCTTTCAACACTTCTAAAGAAAGGTTCGCCTAATGTGGTCCACTGGTCTCAGGAATGCCAATGCTCTCTGGATAAGATTAAAACATTGTTTTCAACACCACCTATTTTAGTGCTACCCACTAAAGATAAAACATTCGTTCTTCGTAGTGACGCTTCATCCACTGGGATTGGAGCGGCACTAATGCAAGAGTACTCTGGAACTCTGCATCCTGTAATGTATATTTCCAGAAAACTTAATGCGGCAGAAAGGAATTATTCGGTTTTAGACCGTGAGCTATTAGCTATGGTTTGGTCGATCCTCAAACTACAGAGATTCCTTCTGGGCGCACATTTCATAGTAGAAACCGACCAAAAAGCTCTTACTGCTATACAGAGTAAGAATTTGAAGAGCTCGAGGTCTACTCGATATGCAATTGCTCTTCAACCTTTTCATTTCTCTGTGCGAGCTATTCGTGGAACAGATAATGTGATGGCAGACATTCTGTCAAGATGCCCACATGATTCCACATAACTATTAGGGCTTAGACTTCTTGATATGTCTAGTTCTATAGTAGTTCCTTTTCTATATCATGATAGATACAAATTTGTAATTTAATAATATAATGATTGTATCACTACATAGCGGTTCATTGATGTTTATTCACCGCTGTGCTTTGATGATTTTTTCTTCATAAATCATAAATGTAAGATATCTAATACGAAATGATGGTATGAATTTTTTAGGCATCGTGTAATTGCCAGAATTGTATTATACTTTGATGACACCTTCCTGGAAAAATTTACTTGTAGAGAAATAATTTCTCTCAGTTTATGAGACACATTCTCACCAGTCGCTCCATAAGACGACTTAGCCTCATATTAGGCGTTATATGTATTCCTGATATTTTCATCTGCGCATTATTCATGCGTTGTGAGCCTATTGTACGTTGCTCCTAGATGTATTTCAAAAAAAGAAAAAAAATGTTCCATTTTTTTTTCCCGGGAGGTGTGGTAAGACTGTTACGTGCAGTCTTTGATATCTTACAATATTATACATTGGTATACTTGTTATGTTCGCAAATATTTTGTAAACAAAATAGATATTTTTTAGTGCTTAAGGGAAAGTCATTATTGAGTTACTTCCCTTGAAAGTTGTGCCGTCTCTTTCGATCGAACTCCGCGGATGAATCCAGTTTTACTGCGATTTATTCTTTGTTTGGGTAGTAATAGATTGTTCTTGCTTCAGAATATCTATGGCCTGAATTTATGTGTATTGCTTGTCTGTGTAGGACGAATCTGTCTTATATCTGTATATCTTTACATATCTAAGTCGAACTATATGTTCTGTTGTCTCTAGAGAGGTCAAAGGCTGTTCGGCGGATGTGTCGCGAGAGAGGTGTGTTTTGGCTTCGCCCTGATGATGGGCTGTGTTTTTCTATGTCGGCTTGATGCCGGGAAAAAAGTGATCTCAGTGGTTTTTGGGGAAAGTGATAGTCGTCTAGACCTATCGTGTATGCTTTACCCCAGTGTTCATTCTTATTGCCAAGGAATGGCAAAATCATATTTCTGAAAACCAAGGTAATAAAGATACTCTTTTGAACTCTCGTACGAAGCCACCGTTTTTCGGTAGGGATGATTTGTACGTCTGAGAGGATACATCTAACTAGATGAAAAAAAAACGATTCTGATTCCTAGCAGCACTATATCCTGTAGAATGCAGTCAATTGTTCATGATCAAATCTACAGAGCAATGAAATGTTTAATGAATGACTAACTTTAGGACAGATTCATTATCTGTATCCAAACGTGAGTGACAGCTCACGAGTGAAGCCATCTTGGAACCAAACATGTAGTGACTTTCAAGAAGAGAAAAGGGATGCCCGTATTATCGCTTGATTAGTCCAGAGATCACTGCTACACATGAGAACCCATTGCTAGCGGTTCAATATAATTATATGAAAAAAATCTGTGCTGGACATTATGTTAAGGAATCTTCGCTAGACGAGATTAGGTCTAGAAGCCATCTTGGATATTGTTTATAATCTGACGTGCTTTGTCAGTAAGCTCAGTTGATATATATATATGGGCAATACTGAGTGCTTGGCTACTGACAGTCCATTATACTATTATTCTACATGAGTGCCCATGTAACATAACATTGCAAGACCATTTATCCACTGTACCATGATGTATTATGCCAACCTGTGATTTGTCACTATCTGTGCTGTCGAGTGTGTACGTCCAATTAAACTTTAGTAAAGGTACACAGTCGTTGGTGTCGATGACTTCCAGCCATACATGAGTGTGAGAAAAGAACATTTGTCAACACCACGAACTCTTCCTATCATTCGCACATTATACACTCCATCTATGTCTACACACCACTGCGTAGGTCAAGTTGACATTCCATACTCGAACCACGAGCAACACAACAACACAGTATTTAACTCTGGTGATGTTCGAGCGAGCTTCAGATTTCTCAGCATGTCTCTTGCTCAGGGCAAGGGTCTTGTATTAAGAGTTTATCAACTGATGATGATGATGTCTGCTTCTATCCACTTATATTTATCATTTGGTGGACATCATTAATAAGAAAAAAGACCTTATCAGTGGGTTTTAACAAGATGCCAATCATTGAATCCAGTAGAAGCTAAAGCTGTAGTTGAGTAATTTTGGTTAAAGAAAAATTTGCACACAAAACAGTAGAATTTTCCTTTTGTGGGAGAATATACTAACCATTCTCGAGGGTAGGTTTCTCCATTTACTTTAGTGTAATGGAATACATTCTTTGAACAGAACCGGGCTTGGTTTTTGTATGTTTGCTTCGAATTGGTAAAAGGCTGATCCCAGAGCTGACATTCCAATGGGCCTTTTGCAATCCAGAATGATTTTTCCTCGTTATTCAATGTCGTCCATAAACCTACCTCATTATTATCTCTGAAATCACTAGCAGCATGAACATTTGGCATTTGTGTGTCTGTAATTCTAGGGTTTTCGCTGAGCTTGTTTGCTTGTGCATAGTCTTTAAGATCGTAATGCGCTTGGACTGCTTCTTTTAATGTAACTATCTCGTGGGATGTGTCTTCAGCGCCTTATGTTAATGCTTTTGCTATATGTCTTCTCACTTCACTGTCACTTTCTCCAGAAGTTTCCGTATGTGTAGTGGTAGTTACTGACAACAGTTCTCCTTGAAGAGAGGCTGTGTTCTGTATATAAACTGGTTGTTCATCAGTCTGCCCAGACTGCTCAATGTAGTCTATTTTATTTTCTTCTGTTTGTAAACATGAATGTTGTGTATCTGAGAAATTTTTTAACACTAAAAGTCAAAGTTAAATATTATTGTGATTCACAATGATATAAAAGAATCCTTACTTGATCTCAAAATGCACTGGACATTACTCTAGGCTCTACTAATGTTCATAATGTTTTTATTTCGGAATTTAACTTATGTCTATAATAGATTCTCATTTTGGCGAAGCTGGCAAGAAATGGCTGCAATTTCGCCTTTCGGCTAAATTGAAAAGCAAAGGGTTAAAGCTTCCACAAACTTTACTAAACAGTAAGTGCGTATTTGTGTAACTGTTATCCAGTCATACGTGTTTAATGTTACTAGCAACTATGCCTATATAGTAGAATCAAGAATGTGTGCTTCGGTCACTTCCATCAATGTATTCCTGAATTTTGGATTTGTGCTTACACATTATTGGCTTAGGTACGCCCCTGATTTTTATCATTACAAATGGAATAAAATTAATGGTGAATTTTTTTTTTTTTTTTTTTTGGCAGGAGTCAAACGCCCCCCTAGATTATGAGGCCCTGGGCTGCAGCACGCTCAGTCCATATGTAAATCCGGCACTGCCTACAATACTGACTTACAAAAGAGTTGATATCCTTTCTTGGAAGTGAGAACCACATAAAAACAGTAGGCTAATAAGTTGGCTAAAATAAACAGACCCACAGAAGAAATCATTCTCTACTCAATAAGGATTAGCAATTTTTATTTTATTATTATAATTACAACTTAATGATCACGCTAACTTACCGTATGCTGTAGATATAATAATTTATATTCAAGGGGTTAACTGACACCTAAAAATTATTTCAAGGGTTCCTTCAAGATAACAAAGTTGAGGAAGGCTTCTGTATACATACATCCTTATATTCTGCAGTCAATATTAATTTAGAAGCAATGAACATTATAAATGTAATATAACAACATACATTTACAGTATCAAATTACAATTAAAAAATAAAGTACGTTAAAAAACAATAAAAAACAAAAACAATAAGAACGAACGTAACAAACATCCAAACAAAAACAAAAATAAAATCCTTATTGAAACCAATCAGATTAAAGTAGTATATAACAGATAGATAGAGAGATAGATAGATAGATAGATAGATAGATAGATAGATAGATAGATAGATAGATATTTAGATAGATAGATAGATAGATAGATAGATAGATAGATAGATAGATAGATAGATAGATAGATAGATAGATAGATAGATAGATAGATAGATAGATAGATAGATAGATCAGTCTGGTTTGAGTTTGTCAGGGGTGTGTACTAAGGTAAGTTTATATGTTTAAGGGAAAGAATTACGCAACAATAAAATATAAAGTAAAAAGTGGTTTATTACTGATTTTAATCTATTAATAATTTAAATTAACTTTTTTTTTCTCTTTTGCTGCATATGTTCGTGTAATTTGTGAGACATATTTCATATTTTAAGTATATTTTTATTGACGTCTTATTATTGTTTTAAAGAATACATTTTACAAGAGCAGGCTGGGTGTTTAATGATTTTTCTATATTTGCACATGTAACTTTTAATGGATAATATATTAAAGTTATTTCCTGTTCATCGTCGTACAACAAAACATTGCAGAAAACTGAAACAGAGACTGCAATATCTTTTGAAAACAATTTGGTATTTTTCATTTTTCACTGCGACTCATGCGAAATACAAAAATGCTCCTCATGAGAGCATTTAAAAAAAAAAGAACAAAACGTCGCAGATAACTGAAACCGACTGCAATATCTTTTGTAAAAAAAAGGATGGTTTTTTTTCAGTTTTCACTGAGACTCATCGGAGTTTTTAAAATGCGCCTCATGAGAGCATTTGAAAAAAATGCAACTCATGCAAGCACTTTTAAAAAAACCGAGCATTTAATGAAAAAAAAAAATCGCAGATAACTGAAACAGACTGCAATATCTTTTGAAAAGAAGATGGTCTTTTTCAGTTTTCACTGCGACTTAAAGAAATGAGCCTCTTGAGAGCATTTGAAAAAATGCGAGCATTTTAGAAAACAAGACATCGCAGTGTAGTACACATGATGCGATCCAAACCAATCGCCAAGAAGAGGAAAATGTACACCAGTCCAACAGCGCTGAACAACAACCATGAGTATAACAAAACCAGAAACAACCACGCAGAGAGAACAGCCGACCCATCTTCAAATACTAAGGAGGTAGAAGAAACAGCTCTACAACACAGACAGGTACATGCACAAGAGTAAGACAGAAGGGCAGAACAGCCAGATATCACCTCCCAGCTTGCTGCGGAAGAGAGGGCAATAACATCAGAACTTAATGAGTTAGACCCAGATGATATCCTTATCGAAGTACTACGCAGAATTCGTGAATACAGAGACGAGTTCCTTAGTCATTCTCCACAATTACAAGAAGCAGTATTAGAAGTAGCTCCTGACGTAAAAATAACAGACATAGAGATATCTGGGACTCAACAGAGAACAACTAAGTGTCCCACGGTGATCAGGAGAGTCCGTCCTACCGACCACACGCTCAAACTGAGACGGAAGTCGGAGCGTGCCAACTTCACAAGCCAAGAAATGCCGTTTTTCACGAGGCACTACAGGAGAGGATCATTAAGATCACTCAGATGTCTGGAGGTAAGGCCTCGCTCAGGGCCCTACCAGACGATAAAGTGATCGGTATCCTCGAGGCAATAACGGGCAGGAGGAGTATAATTAGAGTTACAAGACACGAAAAAAGAGTTAAAATAGCTCTAAATAACACCAAGAAGACAAACGAACTGATGGTCGAACTAGAGTCCGGACACAAAGAAGTCCAGCTGCCCCACCAGATTAAAGTTAATGTAAAGATCTACAAGAAAACCAAAAAGATAGTTGTAAGAAGGGTCGACAATAATTGGTCTACACAAGAATTCCACAGCCGCCTGCAAACAGAAAACAAGAACTTCAAAATAACACAGGTTGAAAGACTGAAGACATGGGACAAGAAGGGCACAAACCTAGTTATCCTAACTATTGAAGGAACTTCAAGACCAAGTCAACTAAACCTAGACGATATATGTCGAGAAAATAGAAGAGTACATCCATCCTGTTATGCGGTGCTCAAACTGCCAGCAATTTTCGCACACTAAGAAAACCTGCAAGAGAAAGACAGTTTGCCAGTACTGTGCGGCAAGTCACTCTTACAATGAATGTCCTCACCCGAAAGGGATACCAACTCTAAAGTGTGCAATTCCAACAGAACCTGTGCAAACTGTCTCGGGAACCACGGCCACACTGAAGGAATATGTAACCAAAAACGTCTTCTTCAGAGAAGCAAGACACTGAGTCGCTTCAGGTGGCACTGCTAAACAGGAACAGCACACAAGAGCCCAACTAATAAAACTTACCACAGATGTGCGAAACATAAAACAAAAACTCAAAGTCGACAAGAACAAGCAGCACAACGAAGACACAGAAACCATAAGAGAACGAACGAACGAACGAACGAACTTTATTTTCGAAGGGTTGAGAATTGGGCGCGCAGGCCCGTCTAACATTCTGCCCTTTCACTCTCATTTATCTTGCATACTATATCCTTTTATTCCCACATATTACTTTAAGCATTAATTTAAAGGCATGCAACATTATAAAGTTAACATAATAGCATTCATTTACAGTATACAATCATAATAAAAATGAGTAGCCTAGGTTTTTTTTTTTTTTTTTTTTTTTTTTTTTTTTTTTTTTTTAAATAAACAAGATAGTGACTGAAGAAAAATAATAATAATAAAAAATAAAATAATATAAACAAAACAATAAACAAATAAGTTATGTATACCGACACTCACTTATGCGGTCAAAACGTTTAATCTGTAGTATTTTTGAATGTGTCATCAATCCTCAATACAAGAATTACAAAAACACATTCTCGCTTACATCCATACATTCTTGGCGGAAATTGAAATAATAATAATAACACTTTCTTGCGCACTTCTGTAACAGAAAAAGTCTTTCAGCAGTTTTAAAAAAAAAAAAAAAAAAAAAAAAAAAAAATTATATCTGCATGTACATCACCCATTTAAGCAAACGGAAACATTCACATCTCTAAAGTACAGTGGTATGCGGGTACATTCTCACATACATTACATTATATAATAGTATTACATGGATATAAAACAAATTATTCCCATTAAAAACGAGCGGAAGAGGAAACAATAGGAGCCTTATAGAGCGCCCAGACAATGTTACAGGATATGAAATCCATTCAGCACCAAATAGAAGTCGACATCACCAAACTGGCAGAGCTAAAGGAGGAGAACGAAGAAGTCCTCAACAGATTTGAAACAGAGAGAAGGATCATCGAGGATATCGTTACAAAAAGCAATCAAGGAAGAGAAAGAAGCAGAGAAACCAAAGACAAAATAATTACAGAAACCCTAGAGGAACTCCAACCAAATATAACAGAGACAGTCATTATCAACATACAGCCGAAAAAGATAACAACGAGAAGGGACCAAACAGGCAGTTAGCGGTCGTTTTCAGGACCAGTCCTTTTCAGAACTAGGAACGTGCTACATCGAAGAAGTTAACACCATATATACCCCAAATATAACCGTTTTGGTTAACTTGGTATTACGACAACATAATATGCTAACTCGTTTGGATGCGAGATACAGACAAGGACTACAACCCATAGAAGCCAGATCCAAGCTACAGAAATGAGGTATCTGAGGAAGGTGACTGAAGTAACAAGAAGAGACATGGTCGACAACCAGACGATCCATCAATCAATACCCTTTAGCTCCCCAAAGAGCATAGGCCTTGAACAAACACATGATAAGTCTTCCTTCCTTTGCCATCTGCTCAAGTTCTTTCCATGATTTTCTTCATTATTTTCACCTCTGTTTCCAGTTCTCTTCTCCGTGTGTTTTTTTGGTCTACCTCTCTTTCCCTGTGGATTCAAGAACAAGGAGTCCTTGTACTGCTATCAACACGTTTCCGCACTGTGTGTTTTATCCATCGAAAGCGTCTTCTTCTCAACTCTTGTTCCACTGGCACTTGTCTGGTTCTTGTCATCAATTCCACATTTGTGACTTTGTCATACCATTTAAGTCCTTCTATTCTACGCAAGCACACGTTTATAAAATTCTGTAGCTTTTTGGTTGTTGTTTTTGTTGCTCTCCGTGTCTCAGAGCCATACAATAGGACTGACTTCACATTTGAGTTGAAGATTCTTTTTTTCGTGTCAGACTTGATTTAGGCATCGGGCTTGTTACCCCATCCCGTAAAAAAAAAAACTTTTTAACCACAAAAACGTCAACAAACATGGACAAGTCAGACGATACATAATGGCCTAAAAATCCAACTACTGCAGACCCAAGTAGAACAGTCCCAACTAAGATATTGTGTCCATGTCTCCGATTGAGAGAAGATCGGCCACCCCGACAAGTATGGGAAACTAAGAGCCAGAAATCCAGACCTCCAAAAGTTCGTTGGGAGGACAACATTGGACAATCTCTGAAGGACCGATCGCTAGAATGGAACCAGGCGAGGAGGAAGACACCAAATAGGATAGTATGGCACTCTCTCTTCCAAACCTCTACACCTCAAAGTAGAAGAGGAACGACTACGTAAGTAGTAAGTAAGTAAACTTTGAAGACTAAACGCCAAAGAGACAGAGGAACGTATGATCTGTAATTGTAATACAGTGACACAAACTTTGAACTCTTTGAAACAGACATTACAAAAACTACAACAACAGAAGTAGTTTTGTTATGCTCAACATCTTTCCCAAAATTACTCCACGCATTAAAGTTCAGTTACTTACACCTTTGGCAGACTATAAACATCTAGTATGAATTTGCAGAAATAAAGCCGTCTATAAACAAAGGGTTTTTAACACAGGAATAAAGTTGAGATTGTATATTAACACAGTAAACAAAACACTTAAATCATTCCACGTAGTTTTTTTTCAGATAAAAGTGACTGGGTCATTAATAGGCTGAGCTGCCCATTGTAAACATCCGGTGTTGTGTCTTGCGGTTCGCACTAATGACCAGTCATCGAAGCATAATTTATTGGTGATGCCAAGATATCCAGGAGGATAGTGTGATTTGCTTGCATTGCTAGGCGGTGTTGTCGCTCGGAAGGTCCGGGGTTCGAGTTCTAGGTAAGCCACTCACGTCTGTTGTTTTTCTGTTGTCTAGTGTTCTACTTCTTTATTTCTTACGAGTGCCTGAAAACATACCTTTATGTTTGTCTAATATTTATTTACTGTTTACACGCCTCGGGTTTCCCTTCCTTATGTGTTATAAATGTTTGTATCATTAACTTGTGCAGATATTGTGACATTAGATTTATTTATAGTAAAAAGAAGTATTAGTGGCGTTTGTATGTATGTTTATACTTATGTATGTGTGTATGTGTGTGTATTCTGGGACTTGTACCGACTTATGTTTCTTTGTCCTTCTATTTGCATTTTCATTTCTTTATAATTTGTATGACTCAATTGGGAAGGCAAACCCGGTCCTAAAAAATGCCGTGCAGAAGTCGGATGTGTCGACCGAAAGGTGCAGATATCACAGCTTAGGCGTAAACAGACTCAACGCAACCACCGTCCTTTTCAGGGCGAACGAAGAAGAAGAAGAAGAAGAAGTATGACTCAATTATTTACTCAAAACAAATTCATTTTTGAGAATTAAAAATAAAAACATAATTTAAAAAAAAGGAGAAGGTTTGCTTTTGTCCGGAGTGAACCAGCTTACCTATTATCATATTCAAAAGCCATAGTCCAGATAAGAAGTATCTCATTTTAATCTTACTTTATCTGTAGTTTACTTTTATACTAGTTAATTTGTTTTAATATTAATTAGTGGCTATTAAGATTAGTTAACTATTAGCTATAGCTATTTGTTAAATAAATTAAATTAATCAATAGTGTCCTGTATATCCCATTGACCATTTCCTGTCGGTCAGAGACAGTTCTATAAATGAGTATGTCATCCGCTAAAGACATTGTTTGTCCCAGCCAAGTTGGCGGAATGGAGGCTACTTTTGCTGTGTAGATGTTAAACAGCACCGGTGATAGTGGAGGACCTTAGGGGTGGTACCGGACAAATGCGCATTGGTTCTGAAGTCTATGTTTTCAAGCGTAATACAAATCCGTTTTGTTAGCCAAGGGTTAACACTGCACGTCATTACATAGTTCATCAACGTTTCACGTTTTACACTATTGTCATGATTTGATTGAAATGTCTGTCACTTTTAGCCGAGTGGTCTGCACTATCTTCTTCATAACTTTTGTCCACGCCAATTGTTCTGTCTTATAGCTCCTAATAGCGCTAGTTCTGACATTGGTCATGTCAATCTTACGTTGGATAGGCTAATTCCACCCTTTACACGTAGACAGCGGCATCTAGCTTTAGTTTCTTTTATTCTACCTTCTTTGTCGAAAACGGCTCCCTTTTATGTGTGCCGCCCTCGTCTCGTCCAGCGAACCTTTCCTTGTATTTTGAGTCGCCCGGGAAATATCTCCCATAGGTCTTTCGTCTGCATTTGTTTCATCTAGTGAACGTGCAAAAGCAACCTGCAGACTCTAGCTTGCTATTTAATCAAGATGTTTCTATCACTCAGTACCACTGTCTCAAGAGGGATTCTGCCACTGAACAAAGTGATACTTCTGCGCAGGGCTTAAAACAGTTGTTAATGCAGGAATTCAGTCTTTATTCTGTAAGCTCATTTACTTGTTTAATTCCTTGGGGGTTTAACTTAATCTAATAGAATAGATATCCCGTGTTACTTTAATTCATGTTAAGTATATACACATTTGTTTCTTCCTTAAGGTAAATTTTTTCGTTACCGGGATGCTCTGAATTTTAAGTGTTAGCCAGTCGGGAAGAGTGAGCCGGTGTAAAGTTAATGTTTACCAATTGTTTTTTACACATGTTTATGAGTAAAATATTGCTGTAAAGAGTTTTTTGTGTGTGTGCTATTTGATACATATTGAGTATACGCTTAAAACTATGTGGGTAACTCAGTCAGCGTGGTAACTTAACAGCGTGGGCTCTTTTTATTACAGTGTTGAGACCAGGTGTGTGTGTGTGTGTGTGTGTGTGTGTGCGTGTGCAAATGTGTTCGCTGTGGGTCGCATTCAGCCTTACGCAAGCAGACACACTGGCCAATTGAACATGTGGTTGAATTTACCTGTGTGAATTCTTAGGTTAACTAAATCAACGAGAGCAAGTAAGAGAAGGGCTTGTTTTGATTTGGAGAGAGAGAGAGAGAGAGAGAGAGAGAGAGAAAGAGAGAGTGAATGAGAGTTGGAAGTTGTTTTGTAAGATGGCTGTTACAGCGGTTAACGAAATTTTTGAATTGCTGTATATTTTCATAGCCTTGTTCAGCATTTGTTGTGTGCTTCCTGGTGTGATTTGCTACTGTTAGGAAATTACAATTTTAAATAATAAATATCTCCAGGCAGTCTACGTCATACTGCAAGGTTTCAGTTATAAAGCCGCTATGCGGATTACTTAACCACAGTCGATTGTTGAATGTGTTTATCGCTCAAGCACATACAGGTTGTCGCCTTTGCCACCCAGTCATTTTTGGCAACACTATCCGATCCTTTAACAGCCAGTATTGAGGTTTCCATAACTTCATTTCTTTTTACATAGACAGGGGTGTCAGCCCTATGCTAAAATCCCCAACCTAGAGTACCAGGGTGTCTGCGTTAGTCTGACCCCTGCCCGCGCGAACATGTTCAGCTTGGTAGAACATTCCAGGAGTAAAACTCCCGCTGGCATAGCTCTTTGGGTAATCAGGGTACGCAAGCCGCCATACCTCGACAAGGTATTGATACTAGGATGCATAGTAACACCAGATGGCGGAGCAAGAAAAGACATCAACAACAGAATGAACAATGCAAGAACAGCCTTTCTTAGTATAAACGACATGTGGAAGTCCTCTCAGTACAGCACAAGCACAAAATTAAGATTATAACAGAGCTGTGTGCTTTCTGTGCTTCTCTATGGTGCAGAATTCTGGAGAGCTACAGAGAAGGAAATGTCGAAATTGTCATCTTTTCACACACCATACCTAAGACAAATTCAAAGATCTTTTGGCTGAATACCATCACCAACCAAGATCTGCTTACTCGGAGCAAGCAAGAGGACATGCACACCATCATAGCTGGCAGACGCTGGAGCTGGGTTGGCCATGACCTCAGAAGAGACCCCATGCCATTACTAGAACAGCTTTGCTATGGACCTCTGAAGGAAAACGAAAGAGAGGCAGACCAAAAATAACTTGGCGGAGGACTATGGAGGCTGAGATGCAAAAAATGAACCAGAGATGGGGCATTCTACGAAGGATGGCCACCGACCGAGCAAAGTGGAATCAATTCGTTGTTGCCCTACAAAACCCCACCAGGCGTGATGGCCACTGACTGCTTTGACGGTCGGCGGCTAAGGATCAAAGAAGAACTCGGAGTATACGAGCCGGCCGACAGAACGGTATCGTCTATGGCCAGTACTTGTGAAGCACACGTTACTCGTGCTATTTGGAGTATACCACTATACATCGATTTCTTTTACCTTCACGTAAGCAGTAGCCTTGCGTCCTGGATTATATACCTACGGCACATATTAATAATAAATAATAATAAATTCTTTAAGCACCAAACACGGCGCATAAGGCAGAAACCAGTGCTCTCCAGGTTGTTCGTTGTGACACCACTCCTCTTAGCTCTTGCACATTATTTAGGCCCAACGTTCTTCCTTCTCTTATTATTGTTCTTCTGAGCACATATTGCCGCCAGTTAACCATCGTCTTAACACATACGGGATGTCGCTTTTGCCATACAGTCAGTTTCGGTAACACTGTCAGACAATTTGATAGCCGATTATTTATGAGTTTACTGACATAATGACCGAGAGGAGTAGTCATTTGCCAGCACTCGTCACCTGTTTTATTGTTCAAGTCGTCATTATCCATTATAAGAGGTACCCCAGCGCGCCCAATGGATACTCGCTAACCAGCAAAAGTCATCGTCGTTTGGATAGATTTGGATCAGTGGGTGAATGCATTTCTGAACTCGATGTTATTTCCTCCAGCTGCTTGTGTGGCGTCCAGCTAAACGAAATTTTGAATGCATAGGATTTATTATGACACTGTTAGAGAGAGAGCTTATCTCCATAGCCTAGAAATTTCCACCTAAGTGGAACAGTGTAGTGTTTTTTTCTTTTAGCAGAGATAGTAACTTACTTACCAGGATTATTACCATAAGGAATGGCAGTTTCTTCGCGAAACTAGGAGCCTAACCTCGTTAGTTAGATTTTCTTGGGAGTGAGGAAGTGTACGGGTGTTGGTGGTTTGGAGTTAAACGTTGTGTTTGAGAGATTGAGTGATATCTTGTGTTATTTTTCTTTGGTTGTGATATTGATACACTCACTAGCCCTTCAGAGCTAGAGAAGACATTGGTGAAATTTTTTGTTTGGTTCAATGTAGATCTTTCTTTAATAAATATATTTATGTGTACTAAGCGGTCATAATTCACTATTTTATCACTGACACTTAATGTTTGCTGTTGTAGTACTTACTGTAGTAGATTATTCTATTTAGCATTGAAGGACGGACGAGGGTATGACATCTTAAACATAGTCCGAGTATGGCTGGGAAGTAGACCTAAGATATTTGATTATATCTCTCTTCTCTCCAAAAGTCTTACCTCTGAATATTTCCATTAGTGACTTTAACTTTCTCTATTTTCACATTTTTCATCCATATTCTGTCTAAACTCAGACATTCTCTATTTCCGTACTCGAGACAACTATTATACGTAGGGCTAGGATTTCTATGACCTACAATTTGCTAGAAAATGACCAATAAAAAATGTATTTATGACCGAAAAAATTAAACGGAAAAATGTCGTACAAAATAAAAGAATGACCTAAAAGAAAAACTGTCTATTTTAGTTTCTGAGCTGAACTCAAATTATTTTGTATTATTAAAAGAAGAAAATAAACGACATAAAACAAAACCAAACTGAAACTAAAAATATAATCAAATGTTTATTTCCTGTTGCTGTGTCAAATTGTTACCTTCATGTTACTGTGTCCAACTGAAAACTTCATGTTACTGTGTCAAACTGAAACATTCATGTTACTGTGTCAAACTGAAACCTTCATGTTACTGTGTCACACTGAAACCTTCATGTTACTGTGTCACACTGAAACCTTCATGTTACTGTGTCACACTGAAACCTTCATGTTACTGTGTCAAACTGAAACCTTCATGTTACTGTGTCAAACTGAAACCACGCAACAACAAAAAGAAAAAAACCAGTAAAACAAAACAATGAAAAAATATTCAAAAATACATCATTTTTTTAGTTTTTGTGCACACATTTTATTAAGAAACAATGTGCAGTCTAAGACACATTTACGCACAATGACACTTTAACAATGCAATTTAAATGTTCACAGTGTTTGTGACAAACTGAAAATGTTATTTTTTAACAAAATAATTTCTTATTTAAAAAAAAAAAACACACACACAAAAGACATAACATTATAACTGAATATTTTTACTATTTCTATGGCAAACTGAAGGTTTATATTTGATGAGTTCAGAATTACTGTAGCGAAAGGTTTTTATGAGTATAGGGGTCAGTAGTAGTTACTGAAAGAACAGAAAAGAATTATGTCTGAAAGAGTATAGTCCCAGTGTCAGAAAAGAGCACTGGTATCACAGGATAGTCACGGCTGTGAAGGTCTCAACTTCAGATAGTAATCAGTTTAACACATTAATTACTGATGGAAGTA
This sequence comes from Oreohelix idahoensis, assembly GCA_024509875.1. NCBI lineage: Eukaryota > Metazoa > Mollusca > Gastropoda > Stylommatophora > Oreohelicidae > Oreohelix > Oreohelix idahoensis. Next base: position 92,463 of record JAMPIV010004207.1, read on the forward strand.
TTACCTGCTACTTTATATCTATTATACATTTTTAATGTTGGTATTGCTATTCCTGCTCCTATTTGTTCTTCTTCATCTTTTGACCTATCTGTATATATAAGTTAGGCTATTATGTATATACTGTTTTACATATATACTCTAGTGTTTTCCTTTTTGTTGAGATTATGTCTTTAGATTTGCTTATGACCTTTGTTAAATGGGAGTCAGTTTACGGCACTTTTAGTTACCATGGTGGGATCTCTGCGTTTTACTGAACACTACTGTTTATCATGTTAAATAGGTTTGAATGATGATCCACTTCTTCCATTGTTTTCCACCAAGACGGGTATCTATTATATTCTAATTAAATGTGGCCTATGAATTGGTTACCCCTATCAAAGGTTTTATGCGCTGCATGTGTTGGATATTTTGCCACTTTTGCCAAGTAGTTGAGTCATTTTTTTTTCTCCTTAGCTCCAGTGGTATAATGCCTAGTGCTGCGTCTAACGCCTCTACTGATGTTCCCTTTGAATCACCTGCTATTATTGACAGTACCTGGTTTTGGACTGTGTCTACATTTTTTCTTATTAATCAGAGCGGCTGATGCATTGACAACCATGGCATAGTCAAGTTTACCCCTAATAAATGATTTATAGAAGGTAATCTTTGTCTTATTGCAGGCTCCCCAAACACTTCCTTTCATATATTGTAGCATGTTAATAAGACCCCTACTGTTTTCTACTAATTCGTCTATGTGTATGTTCCAGTTTAGTTGCTTGTCCAGTATCATAACCAGAAATCTAGTGGTTTTTGCTGTACATACTTTTGCTCATTAATCTCTCATCTCATAATCGGAACCTCTTCTACCCCGTGAAACGAGGTGTAGAGGGGACCCAAGTGCACAAGGCCCATGCTTAAGACATGTAATCGAAGTGACTTGGCAAACAGGTGATTAGCCCATTGTGCCCGAACTTGCCCTCATGTGTACTCATATTCGCTATAAAACCATCGAACCATCGAGACGTCATTCCAGCCAATATGGACAGAGCCTCACTTACCCGAAGGTTTCAAGGGATGTCCTTCCTCATCTGCACAAAGGCATTTATAGAGGAACTCTCAGGACCCGTAGGTCTGAGGAAAGGAGCAAAATCTGGAAACGGGCACAGCAGTCTTTGTCACTGGGAGGTCTCCACTCAGAGTGGTGTAACACACACAGTCAGTAAAGACAAAGGTCGCCTGCGGCGTTGGCTCATTAATGTTAATATCAATTAAATTATTTTTAATTACACGCCTTCTACTGAAGATCATTCCTACTGTTTTTTAACGTTTAGAATAACTCCCCACTCGTTTATCCAGCGGGGTACTTTATCTATTTGTTTTGTACTGTTTTATAGATGAATGAAACATGTCTCTCAGTTATCCGTATCGCAGCAACATCCGCAAACTGAGATAAGTTGTTTTTTTAAGTCTTGAACCTCGTATCCTAGGTCGTTGACCTTAATCGTAAATATTGATGGTGATATTACTGATACTGTGGGATTCCATTCTGTTGTTCATAAACATCGGATCTATCATTGTTTATTTGTACCGTGAAATATATATCCTGCAGGAGGTTTTTTTAGATAATTATAAGTTCTACCTACTACATCTAATTTCCTGATTTTATATACGCACCCTCCCTCCAACACTCATCATGTGCTCGTGCTACTTCAAGGAATATTGCTACTGTCTTTTCAATCTTTTTGAAGCCTGTCTTAACATCATGTTCCAGCGTCAACAGTTCCTCTATTGTAGTATGATGGCTTCTAAAGCCCGCCTGATTTGGAATGTACAAATTGATAGGAAACTATTTACAGAGCGATACAACAGGAAGCAATCTGATCATCAGAAGGAGTCCCCCCATCCGACAAGTGTTTCGGCCCGATTACTCCTTTACACTCTAAGGGGGACGGGCTCACTTGGGTCATGACTCCCAAGAGTCTTAGCTTCCTGTTGTCTTGTATCGAAAATGAACCCATTTCACTTATGGTAGCAACTTTTAAATCCACAACGCCAGCCGTGGGGGCAATTGTGAATATAACAAAGAGAAGACAAATTATTCCGTTCGTTCCGTCGCCCTTCAACTAAGGATACACACTGAGACACTAGCGCGCAGCCGACAAGCCTTAGCCCCTGCGCGCCGCAAGCCACTGAAATTCTGTACCTGACACTACTTATAGTATACATCGCCTGTTGCCCCAGAGTCGCAGCCCTTTCACTAGTACACCAAAAAAAAACTCAGCGTTGTGGACTTAGAAAAATTTTGGTGTTTTCTGTACCGCAGCGTTTATTGTCACGATTTCCATTGCCCATTGCGGTTGTTCCACAGCCAGCCTGATGCCTTTTCGGCAGTTTCGCTAAGCCTCTTCAGTGCCCTTGTTCTAGACTGTCCCTTCAGCCCCAACAATTTCAATAAATCATACACTGATGCAGCCACAAGCCCTCTTGCGCCCACTTCAACCGCCGTGACCCTTGCACTGAATCCATCATGTCTCAGATCCGCGCAAATTGTGCTTTTCTAAGAGAAATTTTAATCTGTTGTTAATTAATGTTTCCAAAAATTTTTTCTGGATGCGATGTTAACAATATTGGCTTGTATGAGCTGACATCATGTGTTTCCTTACCTGGCTTTAGCATGGATTGACTACTGCTGTCTTCCATGAACCTGGGTATAGTGTCAAGGATTGGCAAGATGTGTTCTACTGATGAGATGGGTATTAAATAATGACAACAAAACATTTACAACTGCCAATTATGAATGGGACACTACTCTGTAGTTATATTATAGAATTATAACAAAACGTGATTATTACATTAATTATTGTTCAACAATTTGAAATAAAATAAGAAAATTAATTCAAACTAGAGATCATGTGACAATAAAATAAAACTAACTATACTATAATTATTTTTTTCTCTAAATACTAAATTAGATTAGATCATCCTAGACAGGGGATAATGGATGGTAATTATATTAATTTTAGAGAAATTATATCATAATTGCTTGTGTAGAGTTTAAATGTATAGTTGAAATACAAGTAGCTGTGAGTTGTTCTTGAGTCCCATGAGATTTATCTGCGCTTGGCTGATCTTTTCTTGACGGTTGTATTACCTGCACTATGTTTGTGTATTGCCAGAGAGTTTGGGTTGATTCTCTTTTCCTATAACCCCTCGATCTGTTTCCAAGATGTGCTATCGGGACAATGTGTTTACTTTCCTAGACAATTTTTCTCTGGTTCCCAGAGATATGGTTGTAAAACACCAGCTTCTGATGTCAACAGAGACTGAATGAAATTTACTTCTGGTCACCAGTTAGAAATGTACCTATAAAACGAAATGTATGTCCACTCCCCTGTCAGTAAATAGCGCGGTAGCATAGTGGTTAGTGCACTGGCTTCCTAGCTCAGTGGTCCATGGTTCGATCCCCAGACGAGGTGGGATATTTTGGGCCGCAAACGGCTCCTGGGTCGACCCAACCCCAATTGGGTACCATAGCAACTCTGGGAAGGTTAAGGCGGCCGGCGTGATGCTGACCACATCACCCCTAGTGTGCCGATGGTCAAGAAAATATGGGCCTAACACCATATTCCCAATATGCCTCAATGGGCGTGTCACGGGATCCTTTACCTTTTATTTTATCCCTGTCTCAGAGTCAGTGGGTGTATTGCTTTTATCAATGTTACCCAACATATACTGTCAGACAAAAAAAAGAACGGCTGTCAGTCTGGCGCTATGGAAAATTGTCACTGAGAAAGCGTCGTCAGGTTCGTATTGTCAGAGTATACGTGTGTATATATATATATAAATTTACAGTGTCAGAATGAGAGACAATTAAGACGCAGATAAAGATGTACTGTTTTTACAATGACATAGCTTGAAAGAATCAAATCCGACCAGGCGTGGCGGGTGATGGTGAGAGACGGTATGTTTCAAGGTTTTATTGACGGCGCATTCGCCGGATGTAAAACGCATGTAAAAGTTTAACAAGGAATTCAGTTTGCTGAAGCTATTACAGAAATAAGATTTATGTTTATAAATAGAAGTATGTGCTAAAGCCAACGTTTGCTTTAAAAATTATATTTGTTTTATATAAAAGCCAGAATACAATTTAAAATTATTAAAAAATAAATAGTTTAAGTAAGGCATAAAAATAATACGAGCTTTGCATCATAAATTAGTATCAAATGCTGGAAAAAAGAGGTTTGCAAAAAATATTTGCCCTAAATATACATTACTTGTTTTTAAAAAGGTTCTCTCCCGTAACCACAAAAATACAGCAATAAATTCCCCTGCAAAAAGAAACGTGCTCACACATTCAGTACATAAACAACACTTAAAGTTCTATCCATTCCAGATACGGTAGCAGCTGTGCGAGGTGTTAGAGACTTCATTATACTTCGTCCAGCTTATGACTGGGTGACCAGGTCTATTCATTCCTCTGTACCTTTGCCTTCGTAAATTTGCGTTGCAATCATTTCCGACAAACCAGGTAGATTAACAAACACATACAACTTGTTTGAATAATATATCACCCACCCCCCCAATCCCCCAGCCTTTCCCCTAGAATAAAAGATGCGTAGGACTGAGTGATACACTTTGAGACACCACTACATTGGTATTTGGTATAGTAAATAAACTAACTCCGAAAATAAACTTTGCGTACCCAAAATTTTCGGATATAAGACTAGCGTGTTAAAGACTCTGTACCTCCACTTCCATCCCACAGACAGAGAGAAGAAGCCAGCGAGATAGGAGTCAAGAGAGATTTTGTCTATTCTATAACCTAGTGTTAATCTTTGACCTTTTGGGTTATTAACTTCTTTTGGGATCTTTTTTTTCTCAACAAGGGGGAGGGCACTTATTGTGCTATTTTCCATGTCTGTAAACATGATTATATTGATTTCTATATGTTTTGATGTTGTAAGGTTTAAGTGATAATAAACTAAACAAGAACTTAACTTGTGTGTTGGTCAGACCCATATCCAGTTACCATAGTTTTTCACGTTTATGTGTCTTGTTGTCACATAATTGTGTGTGTGTGAGTAGTAAACTTATAATTACATTTATAGGGATGTTTGACAGATCGTCTTATTCTAAAGATAGTCGTATAGATAGGCTGGACTAGAGAAACCACTAATTCCAGAGACAGATCTTCACCTTAATCTAGTCACTCGTGGAATCTATTCTAACACCTTTCTTTCTCATATACCCCCACCTTCTGCTCTACTGAGACGGGACCAAATATATCTCTCTACCTATCTAAAAATGTACGACAGATAAGAACAGGAGTGCGACAGGGATGCCTCTTGTCTCCATTTCTTTTCTTACGAGCAATAGACTGGGTTATGAGATCATCGACCACACACAACAAAAATGGAATCCAGTGGATTCTGATAAGCAGTTGGATGATCTGGATTTTGCTGATGACTTGGCTCTTCTGTCTCATAACCGTAATCAGATGCAGGACAAATTGAAAACACTTGATGAGAGGTCACAGCAGTTGGGTCTGAAAATACACAGGGAAAAGACAAAAATAATGAGAATAAATGCAGGTAATGATAACAGAGTTGAACTTAAAGAAACACCAATACAAGATGTAGAATCATACACATATCTTGGCAGCAATATAGAACGAACGATCCAACGAAATCTTTATTTCATCAGGGTAAAGAAATAGGCATAATTGCCTTTTTACATTTCTACCCTGCAATACAATTTTCAGCGTTTTACAAATTAAAATTAAAATATTAACAACTTCAGACCGGATTAATTAATAGTATCATCATAATGAGAAACTAAGCATACACAAGTACATTTACTCATAGTCATTCACGCACATAGAGGGAGAGAGTGAGAGAGAGAGAGAGAGGGAGAGAGTGAGAGAGAGAGAGAGAAGGGGGGTGGGGTCAAGCAATAAAGCTACTTAACATAAAAAAACATCAATTTAAAACGAACATATTACAAGGACAGTTAAATGCTCGTGGAAACGTTGAAATAACTGAAACAGAATTGTCGTTAAATGTGTGTACAAGATTTTATGACATGTCTTTTGAATGAGATGTAATTATCAGTTTTGACAGACTTGGGTAGGGAATTCCATGCTCAAGCACCAGCATAACTAAAACAACTTCGGAAGATCAGTTCGAGGTTTTGCAAAGTGCAAAAGTAGGTCGCCACGTATAAAATATGAGCAGTTTTTATAGCGAAAGAACATTTGCAAGTATGAAGGCGTTCTGCCGTGTAAAATTTGATGCACAAACAGGAGATCTTGGAAGAAGAAGCATTTTTTAAGAGGAAGAACATTCAGCTGTGAAAAAAGCTGAGCACTGGGAATGTTATCATTCAGGCAAACAAGTCGTAGCGCCCTTTTATGTAGCGGTTCTAGCCGTTTCAAAAACGACAAGCCACAGCGACTCCAGATATTTGAGCAATAAGAAAGGTGACTTTGAATACTGTATGTGCATAATAGAATATAAGTCTATATATTGAGGACGATGGCGATGGACAGAACAACAGGACACACACTGAGAAACCTGTTGATTGCATTACAAGGCAGTCCTTGTTCTGGAACCCGCAGGACAAGAGAGGCAGAGGTAGACCAAGAAGCACATGGAGAAGAGAGCTGGAAACAGAGGTGAAAATGATGAGGAGAACGTGGAAAGAACTTGAGATGATGGCACGTGACAGGAGGACTTGGCATGTGTTTGTTGAAGGCCTATGCTCTTTGAGAGTGAAGGGTTATTAATGAATAGAATAGATATCTCGTGTTTCTTTAATTCATGTTAAATATATATACATTCGTTTTTTCTTGAAGGTAAATATTTCCGTTACTGGGATGCTCTGAATTTTATTAAGTGAGCAATTATAAATCACCACTAAGTGTTAGCCAGTCAGGAAGAGTGAGCCGATGTAAAGTTAATTTTAACCAAGTTTTATTTTTACACTTGTTTGTGAGTAGAATATTGCTACAAGGTATTTGATACATATTGAGTATACGCTCAATTTGGGTAACTCAACAGCGTGGTAACTTAACTGCGTGATCACTTTTTACTACAGTGTTGAGACCAGGTGTGTGTGTGTTTAAATAAATTCGCTGTGGGTCGCATTCAGCTTTGCGCGAGCAGACACGCTGGCCAAGCGAATACGTGGCTGGATTTACCTGTGTGAACTGTTAGGCTAACTAAATCAACAAGAGCAAGTGAGAGAAGGGCTTGTTTTGATTTGGTGAGAGAGAGAGAAAGAGAGAGAGAGTGAGAGAGAGAGAAAGAGAGAGAGAGAGAGAGAGAGAGAGAGAGAGAGAGAGAGAGAGAGAGAGAGAGAGAGAGAGAGAGAAAGAGAGAGAGAGAGAGAGAGAGAGAGAGAGAGAGAGAGAGAGAGAGAGAGAGTTGGAAGTTGTTGTGTAAGCAACGTGAGGATGGCTGTTACAGAGGTTAACGAGATTTTTGAATTGCTGCATATTTTTGGAGCCTTGGTCAGCATTTTTTTTTGTGCTTCTTGATGTGATTTGCTACTGATAGAAGATTACAATTTCAAATAATAAATATCACCAGGCAGTCTACGTCATACTGCCAGGTTTCAGTTATAAGGCCGCTTTGCGGATTACTTAACCACAGTCGATTGTTGAATGTGTTTATCGCTCCAGCACATACGGGCTGTCGCATTTGCCATGCAGTCATTTTTGGCAACACTCTCCGATCCATTAACAGCTAGTTAACTCGGAGTATACTAGCCAGGCGACAGAACGGATTCTTTGATGGCCAGTACTTGTGAAGCACACATTACCCGTGCTATTTGGTGTATACCACCATACATCGATTTCTTTTACCTACTCGTAAGCAGTAGCCTTGCGTCCTGGATTATTTACCTACAGCACATATTGCCGCCAGTTGCAGTTAACCATTGTCTTAACATATACATGCTGTCGCTTTTGCAATACAGTCAGTTTCGGCAACATTGTCCGACCCATTGATATTGGTTACCTATGAATTTACGGACATAATGACCGAGAGGAGTAGTCAGTTGCCAGCACTCGTCGCCCGTTTTATTGTTTAAGTCTTCATTATCCAGAATAAGAGGTGCCCCAGCGCACCTAATGGATACTCGCTCACCAGCAAAATTCCACGTCGTTTGGACATATTTGGATCAGTAGGTAAATGTATTTCTGCACTCGTTTTAATTTCCTTCACCTTCTAGTGTGGCGACTAGCTATAGGAAATTGTTAATGCATAGGATTTATTATGACACTGTTACAGAGAGAGCTTATCTCCATAGCCTAGAATTTTCAATCTAGGTGGAACAGTGTAGTGTTTTTTATTCTAGCAGTGGTAAATGAAGGTGGTTGATCATATAGATGTGAGTAGATGGTGGGTAGAAGCGCTGACAGACACGAATGTTGTATAGGCTCTTAGAGAGCTTCACACTAACTCACACAACCACAGGTAGAAGTCAGTAACTTTGGTAACTTCGATGACTTTTCAAACATTTATTACGAAACGTACACCGATGGACGACGCAGTCAATTGGACATGGATCATGGACATTACATGTGTATTGATGGTGGTCAACACTTGGCATAACAAATCTTGAACAGCTCATACATAAGATGCTAATTTGAGTATCTTGACAATTTACGTTCTGTTCATCTCAAAGCTCAAATCCCTGACTGAGCCCCGTCAGGTATGCCTTAGCAAATATACCGCACGGAAAGGGCGGTTCCAGATTTAACAAAGTCAATACAATTGTCTAGCAAATGTCAATGACTTCTACTGGCGTCATACGCCAGGTGCTTCTTCTGGCGAAGAATAATGGCCGTAACAACGGGCCTCTTATGGCGACAGAATCAGGCCGCAGGTAGCGGGCCTCGATAATCAGGTAACTACTGTTTGTTTATATATTTCTGTGTACATAGATTTCTGCCAAACATCCCGCCAACATTGCGGATTTCAAGTAGTCAATTCTCTGGGCTTCTATTTATCCAAGAAAACATCTTAGATTTGGTCTCTTCATCGTGCACCCATACTGGGGCACTATACAATATATATCAGTGTGAGCTTCACTCACCATGTCGCCTCCAAGCAATGAAAGTACCTTTATGATCTAATCAAACGAAAGATCAAAAAATGTCTGTGTTACCTTTTATAGAATCCTCACAACATAAGGAAAACACAACACTGCCATTCCTGGCATAAAGAATAACTTGGGGAAGGAAGAATGACAAATCAGTCATTCACAGAACTTCCAAATTCCCCATCAAAACTTGTCAGAGAGAATCTTCGGACCGGCATGTTCGATCACAAGCCCAAGGTTCACTACTCTAAAACGGAAGTCTCCCGGTCGTTGCGCCAAAACCTTGCGCATGTGCAAATAACACAGACCTGAGCGAACTTAAACGCAAGACCAGGGCATTTCTCAAGCGAGAGGTAAAGCCACTCAGTATATGGTCATGTGAATAGAAACTTAAGACATTACAGCAATCTAAGACACAGGTCAACATAGACAAGGGGAAGATAACCAGGAATCAATCCTGTCACCAACGTAAATCACCAGTTCCCTTTCTTAGACTATCAAAATAATTAAACAGGTTGATGTCTCAAACAATTATGCCAAATAGACAGCAACACCTGGATAGTTATAGACCCATAAAAACAACACGAAATAAGGCTGGAACATTTGTGTACGATGTGTACGAGAGATTCCAGGTTAACAAGAAACGGTTGTTGTAGCACTTGACCTAGTGGATGCTTATAACCTCGTTTTTTTTTTTTTTTTGGGGGGGGGGGGGGCATAAACAAAACGTTGCTCAGTTGAACATAAATGTGTTTCATCAAATTAAAAAACTAAGCTTTAAGAGCATTATTTTGCATTTTTGCCATTGTTGGAATGTTTTTTGCAATATTTCCATAATTTTAATGCATTATTTGTTATTTTTGAGTCATTACTTTGTATATTTTGGTATTATTCAATAAAAGTTGGAATTTTTTAGTGTTAAAATGTTCTTTTTTCATCCACAATTTTCTCTACTTCACTGTTTTCTCTACTTCACTGTTTTCTCTACTTCACTGTTTTCTCTACTTCACTGTTTTCTCTACTTCACTGTTTTCTCTACTTCACTGTTTTCTTTACTTCACTGTTTTCTCTATGTTATTTAATAATTTTCCTTAAACCCCTGAAAACAAATGTTGCCCTAATATAACCAACAGCCCAATTAGTCTCGTTTGTCGAAGAAGAAGGCTAACTATATGTATGTCAAAGAACAGGTTGCTACGTTATTTCGTTTAGGAGATATTCGAGCTTACATGGGCCAGATGGGTTGGAATCTCTATGTCGATCGACTACAGATATTAACAATAATTCGAAGACAAAACCTATTAAGGACAACCATATTTATACATGAAGCTAACGATCGTACAAATAAAAAAGAGACATAGATGACAGTGATCCATAATCTGGTTGAACAGGATGAGCACGTTTTATGGAACATGCTGAGCACAGATTCCCCATATCAGCGAGAGAAACGAAAATTAAGCCTGTAGTTTGCACTGTGCCCTCTCATACGTCCGCGCTCAGCCTATAAAAGTGAGCGTTGGTTCTTTAAAAATTGCACAGATCGCAAAATAAAATCAGAAGATAGTCAGACTGCACTAGGTTGAGATAGCAGCATGCTCGGAAAACATATTTCTCCATCAGCGTGCTAGGCAATTCAAATCAGCACCAAATTTTAGAAGTGATGTTTTAGGTTTATAATTATATATATATATATATATATATATATATATATATATATATATATATATATATATATATATATATATATATATATATATATATATATATATTGTAAATAAATTCAATTCAATTTCATTTCAGGTTAGATAAGTTTAATCGAGTTGTGAGGACTAAAGTGGAATTTAATTTGTGGATGACGAAACGAACACGATACTTACCAGGGTTAAGCCGGACTGGACACTCATGAATCTTTAAAAGCGTATAATCCATAAGACTAGTTTTATAGATAACTGCAAGCTACTATAACTGTAGAAGGCGACTGCAGCATCGTGATTTGCACTAACAGTGTATTTTATTTATTTATGAAAATGAATACAGTTAGACCAGAAGAAATTGCTTTCCTTTGCAATCGGTGGTCATTTGTGAGACTTCGGGGAACCCATCTTGCGCAAACCTTAGAAAATCTGAGAGTTTTTATAACTGCATTTGCACTACCAATGCTGACTGACAGCTGTAAGGCCAATTGTTGAGTAGTAATTCGCCTATCGGTAAGAATAATGCCCTCAGCGCATTTCAACATTTCTGCGTTGGTGGCTGTGGCAGGACGTCCACAGCGAGGCCGATCAAGCAGCTCCGTATCTCCACTTCCTGATTCTTTGCTTCTCTGAACCCAGCGACTGACTGTACTCCTGTCGACTGCAAAACTTCCATACACATCACATAGACGCTTGTGAATCTTCACAACAGTTTCCTTCTCTGCAACGAGAAATTCTATCACAATTCGCTGCTTATAACGCATATTGCTAACACGCTCCATTTCAACGGTTTAGGGCAGCCGTATTATTTGGCCGGTTGCGGTGCAATTTGGTGCCCATAATTGGCACATGTCATATTTAAAGTGTGCAAAATTTCATGCTTCTATCTTTATTATTAGCTGAGAAAAACGATGTGGTGCATTACTTTCTGAATGCCCCTCGTAAAAACGTTTTATGTGTTTGTTAATCTACCTGGTTTGTCGGAACTGATTGCAACGCAAATTTAAGAAAGCAAAGGTACTGAGGAATGAATAGAACTAGTCACCCAGTCATAAGCTGGACGTTGAATAATGATGTCTCTAATACTTCGCACCCCTACTATCGTATCTGGTATGGAAATAACTTAACGTGTTGTTTATGCAGTGAATGTGTGAGCATGTTTCATTTTACAGGGGAATTTATTGCGTTATTTTTGTTGTCACGGGAGAGAACCTGCATCAAAACAAAGAATAATTATTTAGGGCAAATTTTTATTAACAACCGTTTTTCCCAGTAGTTAATGTAAATTTATAATGCGAAAAAATGTACTATTTTTAATCTATACTTAAAATATTTATATCCTAATATTTTTAAATTATATTCTGGCTCTTCTCTTAATTACCGGTATATATAATTTATAAAACAAACGTACATTTAATCTCATACTTTTATATAAATATATATTTCTTTTAATGACTTACATTTAACAAACAAAGCGAAGGGTCATTTATATTTGGACGTGTGCCCTAATATAACCGACTAGGTTGAACAGGACGCGCCTCGCCAAAACGAGGCAAAAGTTTTACTTAAAAAAAAAAATGACTAGTGAGGTTGTAGATATTGTTGTTACGTGACTACCATGTTGAACTTGTACATGCGTGTTTCTTCCGGCGAATGCGCCATCAATAACACTTTGAAACATACCGTCTCTCACCTTCATCCGCCACGCCTGGTCGGCTTTGATTCTTCCAAGCTATGTTATTGTAAAAAAGTACATTTTTATCTGCGTCCTAATTGTCTGTCATTCTGATATACACAAAAAACAAATAAACAAGTATACAAAGCATAAATTGGGTATCCCAACAAGAACTTGGTAACGGGCTGATCACCCGTTTGCCAGTCACTTCGATTACGGAAACAACAGCAAATGGATTGATTTGCTGTTGCCCTAAAGACGCCATTAAGCGTGATGGGAAACAATGGCAAAGAAAACTTTTCTGCTGTTGCCCTAAGACGCCACTAGGCGTAATGGCCACTGACTGCTTTGACGGTCGGTGGCTAAGGACGGACGAAGAAGAAGATATATATATATATATATATATATATATATATATATATATATATATATATATATATATATATATATATATATATATATATATATATATATATATATATATATATATATATATATTGTTCAAAAAAGAAACGCATAGCTATAAGAGGGCGCGTTTTTATGAGTTTGTAAGTGAAATTTGGTGCTAGGGTATATATAAACCAGCCTCAAATGTTCTTTACAGTGTCAAATTCACGTGTTGACCTGAATTGCGTTCTTTTTTGTAATCGTTACAACGCAGTGGTCAATAGTGTTTATGACGCAATTTTTGACCACATCTCATGTTGCGCGCAAGAGAAAGCAACAACATTTGGGGTGAATACTATTCACTGACTACGCAACTGAAACCCTATAAAAGGATAACGCTACACACACACACACAAAAACAGTTCATTTTCAAGCAGACATTTATGGCGTCTCTATCGATAAATTTAAGGAACATTGCTATTGGCCGACTGCATGCAGGCGAAAGTCAAAGTCAGGTTGCCAGGCATCTAAACGTGCATCAGAGTACCATCAGTCAACGTTAGCACCGTTCCAAGCCACTGGCTCAGTAGAAGACCGGAATCGCAGTGGACGACCCAGGGTGACAACAGCAGCGGTAGATCGCTTTGTTCGGCTTCGTCACCTCAGAGACAAGTTTACAACAGCTTCCTCAACTGCCCAGTCATTGCCTGCAGAACGTCATGTGTCTGATCAAACAGTGCGGAATAGACTGCATGACGCTGGACTTTGGGCACAACGACCTCACCGAGGACCTGTCGTTACGCGCCGCCATAGCCAAAATCGAAATGAACGTTTTGCCCAAAATTGCGTTGATGAAGCTCCGCCGCACTGTGGTGGAGGTGCAATGGTGTGGGGAATGATCAGTTACAACGGAAGGAGTCAATTGGTGCACATTGAAGGAGGCTTGAATGCGCAACGATACGTAAATAAAATTCTTCAACCCCATGTCCTTCCACTTTTGGCTGCTCAAAGGTCTGTGTTTCAACAGGACAACGCCAGACCCCATTGTGCACCATTGACCACGCAGTTCCTGACTGCCACCAACATTCTCACCGTTCCCTGGCCATCCCTGTCTCCAGACATGAGTCCGATTGAGCACCTGTGGGAGGAGCTGCATAGACGTCTTTGTCGCCGAGACGTTGCTCCAGCCAATCGTCGTGATCTATTCCAGGCACTCCAGGAAGAGTGGGCAGCCATCCCACAGGCCTACATCAGACGTCTGATCGCATCCATGCACAGGAGATGCCAGTCGCTAATCGATGCAAGAGGAGGCCACACACAATACTAACGGGAAAGCCCGTACGCCAAAAAACTCTCGTGACCCAGATGCAAAACAATTGTCAATTGATTGGTTGAACCCTAAGGTATTCTTGTGTGCAATTTGAGCAATGAACTCATTAAATTAAAAAAAATTTATATGGCTATGTGTGTGCCTTCAGTAGCTATGCGTTTCTTTTTTTTAAGTGTATATATATATAAATATATATAAACATATATATAAATATATATAAATATAAATATATAAAAATATAAATATATAAAAATATATAAAAATATATAAATATATATAAATATATATAAATATAAATATATATATATATATGGTTCAAGACACTGGCGGCAGACTTCTTTGACACTAGAATAAAGAACCTGGTGCCACGATACCAAAAATGTGTTGAAGTCAATGGTGAGAAACAAATAAAATTATATTCAGAGCTAAAGAAAAGAGAAACAAATAAATACAGTTTGGGGAAAACTAAAAGCAATTAAAGGAGGAAACAACAAGAAATTTAAAATCCCAACAATTAAAATCCTAGATAGAGCTGAAACAGATAGAGAAAAAGCTAACATAGTAGCTAAATACTTCTATCAGGTGAGTTCAATAGACAGTCTAGATAAGGCAGAGATAAATAGGCGAAAACTCTATTAAAACAATTAAAAGAAGAAAATATGGACAGCAAACAGGATGATAATTATTTAAATGCAGACGTTACAGTAGATGAAATAGAAAGAGCATTAACAGAAAAAACCAATACCACATCCGGACAAGGCATACTGAGCTTTGAAATCCTCAAAAGGTACCAAAGACAACTCTATGGGTGATTGCATTCCTCTACAACAAAATCTGGTACATGGGAAAAATCCCATGTTCATGGAAGATAGCAGTAGTCAATCCACACTAAAGCCAGGTAAACCAGAAGCGGCAAGTTGTGGAGACCTGTCTTGTGAAGAAAGATCAGCAGCATAGCAAGATTTGTGGCCATTAAGGTCCACGAAACAACCCATCCAGCTTATTACCACAATTAAAACGTACAACAAATAACACTCTCAAGAACAAAAACTAGATAGGGCATTGATTATCTTATTAAAAACCTACAGAACAGTATATTGAAGTTAACATCAAGAAGAGCAGAAAGTGTATTTTAGTTTATTCCTTGGAACATTATCAATATGGAAAAGAATTTCCAATTTATTCATTTTGATCTGTAAATATCATTTCACTTCTTTTGATTATTCCTGCCTGAAAACATATTACGGTGCAGGACAATTAAATTGTAAATAATTTCATTCAGACATGCTTGATAATTTTTTTTATTAAGTTTAAAGTTCTGTGTTGGAATTTATTACATATTGTGTTTAAATTACCCATAGACAACTAGTCAAAACATAACAACCACAATTAATCATTAATCTCTGTGGGATCTTGAGAGGTAGCAGTTAGGGACTCAGAGTACATCATTATTATCTTCTCTGGGAACTTACATAGCTTGACCCCACTTTGATGTCTATACACCCTTGCTCTTTTCAGAGAAGGGGTTTTTACTTATAAGACCAGTCTCTTGTCTGGTACTATTGGTATCCTCTGATACACCTATTTGTCCAGGATATCTGTAAGTCATAACATCCAAACCTCTCGCTACAGATATTAACATACATTTTGTTTTACTAATATTTATTTGCATACAATTCTCGTTGCTCCACTTAATAAGATTATGTGTATCATTTTGTAAAGATTGTTATAGTGTGGTGCAACTTTTATCACTTGTATAGACAGTACAGTCATCGGCAAACAGGTCACACGATGAGTGTTTGAACTATAGAGGAAGATCATTAATGTACACGGTAAAGAGAATAGGGCCGAGAATAGAACCCTAAGGAACACCAGTATTGACAGCGGTTGGGTCTGACAAGGAATTATTGTAAGTTACTGTTTGTTGTCTATCTGACAGGAACGATTTAATTAACTTTACCAGCTTAATATTTACTTTCATTGTTTCTAAATTTTTGATTAACATAACTTGATCTTTCATATCAAATACTTTTTTGAAGTCTACAAATATTGCTCCACATATATTATTGTTATTGATGTTTAGGTGTCAATAGTCTATCATCTTTGTTAAGGCTGTGTGGCATAAATGCTTTGGCCTAAACCGCGACTGACTGCCGATTAGCAGATCATTATTGACTAGGTGTTGTAGTGTTGTTTTGTGGATGTGTTTTTTCAGTGGTTTGGACAGCGACGATATGAGAGAAATAGGCCTATAGTTACTAAGATTAATACTATCAGATGAACCTGATTTGAGAAGTGGGTATACTTTAGCGCTTTTAAAAGCAAATGAAAAGTAACTCCTTGCGATACATTGATTATATAGTATGTATGTCAGTGAATCACTAATAGCTGGTGCGGCACAGTGCAGTATTCGATTACTGATTCCATCAAGTCCCTATGAGTTATTATCTTTAAGGCCAGTAATATAGTTATAAACTTCGTTAACTGTTATAAAAGGGATGTCGGGTGGAATTGTGTTACTACATTTGTTTTCTCAGAACGTTGATAATTTGCTTAAGTCACAAGGGGGAGACGCAATGGTGGATTTTATATTGTTGATGTCTGCCTGAAAATGATTGCTTTAGTCTGTACAAGTAAGTGGCGTGATGGGAGTTTGTGGGTCTAGAAAACCTAATTGTCACTGACTGGGTCTACCTTTCCTAAGTTCCCATCGCATTTTCTGAACTGCCTCACTAATCTACGATCTGGGTATGCGGATTTTAGAGCCAGATGCTATGTAGGACCTATTATATTTCAGGTCAGAGGTATCCTGTCACTCACCTTGTTAGCAGAGACGAATCTTGGTGTTGTACCTAGCGGTGTATGAATTGAACAAGCACCCCGTACCTACATCAGTTTGAAGAGTGGGGACCCTCACTGATGGGCTTTTCCATCATATATTCCTGCTTCAAGTTAAAAGACGGAAGCGAAGAAGTTAAGTCCCATTAGACAAGACTGACTCGCAGTGCATTGGCTTACCACACCCTTTTTCAAATTTGTAGTGACCAAAACAGTGATGCTTAAATTAGTCAGGTAACAATATAGACTTTAGTCAGAGTGACAGTTTTCAAAAGCTGCATGCCATAGAAATACTTTGAAGACAAATTCAAGTCATCTCAGTAACATTGAGGTCAATGTGACAGTTTTCAATATCTACCACCCAAATACTGAAGATAAATTCAAGTACTATCATTAACATTGGTTTAAGCGTGATTAGTTGAACTAAGACTATTTTCATAACAAGGGAGCCTTAGCAACAAGGAAAAGACTTTATTTTTAGTAATTGCCTTTTATCTGGTGGACATACATGCAACATCATCAGTGTGTTTTTTTTTTAATTTTAATTTTTTGGGCTTACACAAACAAAACAAAACAAATGAATGTACATAAATAAAATTAAGAAATTGTAGTGCACTGTTTTGATTACTTTATGTCAGCTTTGAATTCATTTTACTTTGAATTTAATTAATTCACCTAGGTACCATAACAGCCCATAGGTAGAATTCCGAGAGAGGCACCATATAGTGCTGGTACAGAATATTACTGTCTCGGCCAGTAATTCTTTACAGCCTGACTTTAAATCTATAAACTCTATACACCAGTGCTCTTTTCTGAGAATGGGGTATTTCTTATAAGACCAGACTGTTCTCTGGCAACTATCATAGTATCACCTGATACTCCTTATTGTCTATATTCTTCATAAATTACTTAACCTCTCGCGACAAGGGCCTCCACAGAATCTTGACTTTTCCCCCACACGTCATAAGTTGAGTAGCATTCCTGTGGGTAAAGAATGTTAAAAATAATGACATTTTCTACTAACTTGAAGGTAGCCGCCGTATCTATTACTTTCCATTACTGATTGCTGAACAGCCACAAATGTTCTATTCAAGCAGGCAAGCGATGTTTGTACCGGATGAGTGAAATTGATACTTACTTAGTCGTTCCCCTTCTACCGTGAGGTGTAGAGGTTTGGAAGAGAGAGCGCCAGACTATCCTATCGGCTGTCTTCCTCCTGGCCTGGTTCCATTAGTGAAATTGATACTATCAATAAATCTTGAAAGCAGGAATCTTGAGGACATTCAGTGGGAAGTTAGGCGGACAGGTAAAGTAGATTTAGGAATGTAAATTATATATATTTATAAAATGAATGGTAAGTTGAATGATAGAAGAAAGAATTACAGAAAAATCTGTCTCGTACCATTGCTAACGTGTTATAAACAAGCAAACACATAAAGAAACACAATTTAATTTACCGTCGAAACTGGGCTAATGTTTACGCCAAACAATATACCTAACAAGATGTGGAATTATACAGATATCGTCACATAAATATAGACAAGGTCGGAGCAACAGATAATCATATTGAAATTAGAATATAAAAGGCTAGAGGGGCTTTCATTAAGTAATATATGGAAATTAAAAGTAATTGAGTCCAGTAAAACAATAAAAAAGGAATATTCAATTGAAATGTCAAGTCCGTTCTATTGTATATCTGTAAAACATGGACAGCAGGAAATATGACAACCAGAAAGAGAAATGATTGTCATAAATAAGTGCTAGCGTGAACAGAAGGAATGAATGGTATAACAATATCAATAATGTGGTACTGATGTCAAAGTAGCAGACAAACAACTAGTGGAACAACAACTGACGTTAAATAGGTCACGTGTTAAGAACATTTGTTGATAGCATTACAAAGTTGTTCCTATTGTGAAAACCCCAGGGTAAGAGACATATCTAAAGATAAAGGTAGTCCTATAACAGATACTGCCGTAGGGAGTCAAGTGTTCGGTACTTCACTGTTCTAGGTTCTGTTTCGACAAGTAGGGTGACGAGTTCCTTCTCTCTCTACCTTTGTCTTCCCTAACGCATGAGCAGCATCAGGTGTCCATTTACAGGTGGTTAGACTTGAGCGTGCAGGACCCGTCTTTCGAACCCAATAAATAGGGGAAGATCAAACCATACATAGAGAAAAGGTGTGGTGATAGACATAAAGAAGTCATCGAAAGACCATGAACTGATGGCTCAGACCAGGAAGGCGTGGCATTTATTACAAATAAGGGAGGGAAACCTGAGGCCTGTAAACAGTAAATTAATATGAAATTAATATGAAACAAATATAAAGGTATGTTATCAGGCACTCGCAGGAAATAAAGAAGTAGAACACCAGACAACAGAAAAACAACAGACATGAGTGGCTTACCCAGGATTTGAACACTGGACGTTCCGTGCGACAACCCCGCCTAGCCATGCAAGCGAATCACACTATCCGCTCTGCCATCTACGCATCATCAAAAAATGATGTTTCAATG
Source organism: Oreohelix idahoensis (assembly GCA_024509875.1). Lineage (NCBI taxonomy): Eukaryota > Metazoa > Mollusca > Gastropoda > Stylommatophora > Oreohelicidae > Oreohelix > Oreohelix idahoensis. Next base: position 111,987 of record JAMPIV010004207.1, read on the forward strand.
GCAGGTCAATAGTGCGAACCACAATACACGACACCAGAAGTCCTCCATGGGCAGTTCAGCCTATTAATGACGCAATCACTTCTGTTCTACCCACTATCCTGTTCTCACTGTTCTAGTCTACTATCATTTACTGGACACAGTATTAAGGTCCTAAGGGTCTTGTTGGATTCGGCCTATACTGCTTGATAGAAATACAACAGAAGTGATTGCGTCATTAATAGGCTGAACTGCCCATGGAGGACTTCTGGTGTCGTGTATTGTGGTTCGCACTATTGACCTGCCATTGAAACATCATTTTTTGATGATGCGTAGATGGCAGAGCGGATAGTGTGATTCGCTTGCATGGCTAGGCGGGGTTGTCGCACGGAAGGTCCAGTGTTCAAATCCTGGGTAAGCCACTCATGTCTGTTGTTTTTCTGTTGTCTGGTGTTCTACTTCTTTATTTCCTGCGAGTGCCTGATAACATACCTTTATATTTGTTTCATATTAATTTAAGGCGTGGCATGTTTTATTGAGAACCTGAGCTCCACGGTGCGCTGAAGGGTACTTACGATGGTGATATACCCGCTGGTTTTCTGGTAATACGAGAGTAACAGGCGGTAGACATTATGATTCTAACAATGACACTCGCATGAAATTAATAGTAAATGTATAGTCACAACGTTTAATTATGGTGGTACTATGTACTCGTACCTTTGGGGAGTCAATAGTCAATGAAATGTCACAGCTGTTCAAAAAACATTGTATTAAGAGATACATGTTTCTACTAGTAACTAATGCAAAAGTAAACAGTCTCGTTTATAAGTTTATTATGTTAGTAAAGCCCATTGAAAATTGTGAACATAAAAATGCAAAGTTAAGAACAAAATTATAAGAATTTGACAGAACAATGCATACTGTAGTATACTTGTGCATAATAACCTTGATTTATTGAGAATTTTATAAATAATATTACATAAAACAATTTATTGTTAAAAACGTTGTTGTTTCCCTTGCAAGACAGTTACCTCCCTTAAATAACAGACGACCCTCCTAAACAACACCGACTTGACCCACTTCATTCCCAAAGGTCTGTAAGTGATCCAATTCAATCTGCTCAGCCTTCATCAACAAAAATGCCACCATGTCCGCTGTCGTCCCAGACACCAATGAGAGTTCACCCATCATCGCTGTCGTCACAGGTTTACCCACATCAACCCACATACCCAGCCTTTCATAATTTCCTACATCAACAACGACTCTTGGACTATGCACCTTACACTTGGAGGTCGTACTTGCCGGAATACCCCACTTATTCAACACCTGTACCTCAACATCCCGCTTTCTACCAAATGCATCATCTATCACGGCCAAATCCACCAAACTTCTATTTTCAACAACCCTCTCCTCCACATTAACAGCGACTGTTGTCCTCCATAGTTGTCTCTGTAACAGCAGCAACTGTTGATTGTTGTATATATATATATATATATATATATATATATATATATATATATATATATATATATATATATATATATATATATATATATATATCGTATATTTTTTTTTTAATATTTTTTTTTTTAAATACACTGTTTGCCTGTCTGCTATGAGCGCTTGATTTGTTACACTTTTCACTTATTTTTCACGTAATTTAATTAGCTGAATTGTTTGTAATTAATGTTTAAAGTGCCCCACTTATTAATACCACCATAAATTCACCTTCGTTGGTAAAATTGGTTAAATTTAGTATTTATTTACCTTTTTATTTGAGCGCAAGCTTCTTACATAACATAAATGCCAGGTACTTATGAACAGTTACTAACCATGAATGGTTTACGACTTGGCCATCTGAATGTAAACCATCTTTTAAGTAAACTTCCAGAACTCACACACGTTCTCAATCAAAATTTCCATGTTTTTGGGCTTTCAGAAAGTCGACTGAATGAGAAAATAACAGATGGTGACATTGCACGTAATGGTTTTAAAACTATTCGGCGAGATTCTAGTAGACAATTAGAGACAGGTTTAGCAGTTTATATTTCCACTTCTCTCAGTTATCGCCGCAGAAACGATTTAGAGACCATAGATATAGAATGCATATGGTTAGAGGTAAAGCCACAAAAGCAAAGACCCGTTGTAATAGGATATCTTTATCGAAATCCCAGTGTAGGAACAACATGGTTTGAAGATTTCACGAACATGATGGATAAAGTTATCACTACAGTCAATGAAATTATTCTTCTTGGTGATTTCAATATTGATATGCATAAGCCACCTCAAAAATGGACCAACATCATAGCATCGTACAACATGAAACAAATAGTCAACAAACCTACCAGAGTAACAAAAACATCATCCACACTGATCGATCACATCTATGTAACATGTCCAGAAAACGTTATAGAATGTTCCATCCCTACTATTGCTATGAGTGACCACTATCCCATATGTTGCACTTGGGCAAAAAATGAGTACAAATCTTCTAAAAATAAACACATCAGTATTGAATATAGAAGTCTAAAAAATTTCAACCAAGAATTATTTTTAAATGATTTGCGAAATGCGCCTTTCGCCGATGTTTACCAACTTCCTGATCCTGATGACGCCATTGGATATTGGACACAGACATTTTATAGTATTTTTAATAAGCATGCGCCTACTAAAGAAATTCGCGTAAAAAGATGTCACGTAGGGTTTATATTCATTTAATTTCCTACATCTTCTTCCTATTCTTTCACCCGAATTCTCTCTTTTATTATCTCTGTATTTCCTTTTTCCTGTATATTTTTCATCCATTCGTTTTGCGAATATTATTTTCATATATTCGCAAACTTTACCTGTTTTCCTTTCTCTAAAACTGAGAATCGCGCTAGGACGATATTACGTAGATGTCAGGGCTGCAGGGCGTCAGAAGGCGTGATAAGTCGGTTCGCTGAACATAGGACGTAGCAAATCGTCTACATTCTCACCGAGCGCGCGAGCTTCTTCTCGGCATAAGTCCCGGTGAGGTGTGATACTTTACATCTGCACCGGTCAGTATCCAGACATTTGTCTGGAAAATCCCAAACTGACACGGCGCTCACGGTGGGCCATGGTCAGCTGTAGTGTGAAAACTGCCCTGCATTGGAGTCAGGCTGTCTGGGATTTGAAACTGACACGCGTACATCGTGGTCAGTAGGTGACAGTTACGACACGCGTTAAGCGGACGTAAATGTTGGGAGTAGGGGAGATAATTTCGCTTGGCGAAATAAGTTTGGGCCCTTTGTCTGATTTTAAGATATTTGGCCCGAGTTTAAAACTTTAATTTCATTCTCGCTCATAGACTCACAGTAGATAGGTTGCTCGTAAACAGAATAGCTGTTAGCGAAGATCTCAGTTTGTTTCGGCAATTTGTCGAACTTCTAGACTTCCAGAATATTTTCAGCAATCTTATTCTTAAGTTGTGCGACTACCTGTAATTCTGTGGTTGAGGTAATTAATATGATAGATATATAGATTTTGTGAGTGTTAAAGTGTTAAATCGCTTAATTCATTTTATCTATTTCTTTAGCGCAGAAGAGAAATAAAGTGGTAGGCTATTATATTTTCTAGGGAAGCATTCAGTGGAAAGCAGAATAAAATTAAATTTCTAGCTTATAACGGCAATTGTAGCTATTTATGAATTTAATTTAACTGCTAATACTCAGTCGAGTGTATTTTTCTAAACTAACGTATAAACTCTAGAATCGAGCCTCATGAATGGTGACGGAATACGCACGTGTTCCTAATTCATGAGGGTTGCTGATTTTTAAATATAACTTACGTCACGGGAAGTTTAAATGATAAGCAAAGCTCTCTGCTTGCAAGTTTAAATGTAAGTTATAACCAGTACAGATTCTGTTTATTATATTATATGTGTTATTTTTCCTCCACACAGTGAAAGTTTTGGGGTGACCCTAACTTTACCAGCACCTAGTAGTAGTTTCCATACTTGTGAAGAAATAGACAGTCCTTATTTTGAACCACGTGGGTTTCTTAAGTACCACTGGTCTAAACAGTGCATATGCAACCCGAGTTAGCCAGAAATACTATATCCCAATAACGGGTTTTCAAAGACTGTAATGATAAATACTGGACCTTGGAGCCAGATCTTAATTTCTTCTAGAAAAACTCTACGTAATTTTTCTGCCTGGTGGCGCGAAATACTTCTAGTATTAACTAACATTTCCCGACTATATATATATATATATATATATTTTTGTGGACAAATCTGTGGTGTGACTAAAGTGAATCCTATACTGAGGGAAGGCACCGACCTGACATTCATCATTTCTAGAAACCTACGCTAGTGACACTGTGCTCTGCTAACTCCCGCGCCTGGAATAATTGTTAGGTGACTTAATCAGACATTTGAACAAATTTGCACACCCAAGTAGTCGTTCCCGGAGACTCCGAGTTAAACACGTCTTTTGGAACTGGGGACTTCTTGGCAGAAGACTGCATTTTTTTGAGTCTGTGTGAAAATCTAAAATCAGTGTGTTCCAAGAGGCAGCGAGCAAAGTCGTGAGTACAGGTATGAGAGGCCATGGCGGAATGAATGAGTGTACGCTGGTTTGAGTGATATTTTCACTATTATATCTTTGACACCCTGTTGCTGTCCTAATTTTTTTTTCAATCTGCATAATTTGTTGCTAAGGCTAGAGTTCTTGTGTTTTTGTCTTAGGTTAAATCAGATTTTTTTTTCAAACTCTGTGCATATAATTACGAGATAAAACAAAGAAAAACTCTTAGACTCAAACCCTATGTATCTGTGACTCGGGCGCCATCATCTGTTCTCTTAACGGGGCCGGGCTAAACCTAGAGTTAACACTATAACGGGGCTATCATCCTTGCAACATTTCCTTGATATTTTTATGACTATGTGTATATGTATTTTCCTTGATGTACTTTCTTTGATGTTGTGAGCCGATTTTTCCTGATATTAAAATCGCTCTTGAACTTAATAATCGTGTTTGGTCAGCTCGTTCTAGATAATATATATATCATTGTTATAGTTTTCCCACGCTGGTGTGTTTACCTGTCGTCACGTGTATGTGCGTGCCTGTGAGTGATAGAAATATACGTAATATGTATATTGGTGTAGTCTGTCTGACGCTGTAAAAACTGTTGTGGAAGATAGGTGAGAGAGAGAAGAATTCTTTTCGCTTTCAGAGACAGCCACTATATCTAAATCTATCATCTCACGTGTGTGGAAATTCTATTACCTTTCACTAACTCTCACTGAGTCTATCACCTATTCAAACCTATTCAGAAGGGACCAAACCTAGTCTTAATTCTCCTATCGAAAAATCGACGACAAAAGACAAATAATATCTCCATTTATCACACAAGAAGTACTTGCCGCAATGAGGCTTAAGGGATCGAGCGCACAAAAATAAGGACATCCTTACATATCGGGCAGCAAGGAACAAAGTACAATATTTAATTAGCAGAGAAAAGAAAAACTACTTTAGTCATTTAGTTCAAAGCAAAAGCAACAGTAGAAATATATGGAAGGCAATCAATACCTTGGTGAACAAAAGAAATTCGCCTGACTCACAAAATCCCAATACTTCATTTACTTGTACAGACTTTAGCAATCATTTTCAGGCAGACATCCACAATATAAAATTCGCCATACCTTCTTCCCCTTGTGACTTCAGCGAATTATCTACGTTCTGCGAGAACAAGTGTACTAACACCATTCCATGCGACATTCCTTTTATAACAGTTAACGAAGTTTATAACTATCTTATTGATCTTAAAGATAATAACTCATCGGGACTTGATGGAATCAGTAATCGGATACTGCGTTATGCTGCACCAGCTATTACTGATACACTAACATACATATATAATCAATGTCTCGCAAGGAGCTACTTTCCATCTGCCTTTAAAATGGCTAAAGTATACCCTCTTGTTAAACCTGGTTCATCAGATAATAACAACCTTGGTAACTATAGGCCCATTTCTCTTATATCGTCGCTGTCCAAACCATTGGAAAAACACATACACAAAACAGTAATAGAACACCTAGCCAATAATGACCTACTAGTTGATAGTCATCCGGGGTTTAGACCAAAACATTCATGTCACACAGCCTTAACAAAAATGATAGACAACTGGCATCTAAACATCAATAACGATATTTTATGTGGAGCAATCTTTGTAGACTTTAAAAAAGCATTCGATATGATAGATCACACTATTTTAATCAGAAAATTAGAAACAATGAAAGTAAATCTTAAGCTGGTGAAGTTAATTAAATCATTTCTGACAGACAGACAACAAGTTGTGTCTTACAATAATTCTTTGTCCAACCCAACTGTTGTCGATATCGGTGTTCCCCAGGGCTCTATTCTCGGCCCTCTTCTCTTTGCCGTATACATTAATGATCTTCCTCTGCACATCAAACATTCATCCTGTGACCTGTTTGCTGATGACTGTACTATTTACATTAGTGACAAAAGATGCACTGCACTAGAACTATCTTTACAAACTGACACACATAATATTATTAAGTGGAGCAACGAGAATCGAATGCAAATAAATATTAGTAAAACGAAATGTATGTTAATATCAACCAGACAAAAACTACAAAACTCGCAGAAAACAACACTTCAGCTCTACGTTGGAACATCACTAATTGAAAACGTAAATGAACATAAAACTCTAGGTCTAACTGTTGACCAGCACCTAAGTTGGAACTCACATGTAAGTGCACTCACAAAGCTAACGGCACAAAAAGTTTACGAATTAGCCAAAATCAAACACTTCCTGGATGAGGGGGCAAGAAAAATGTTCTACACATCTCACATACAAACATACCTAGATTATTGTTCCACAATCTGGGATGGTTTTTCCATATCCAACACAAAAAGGCTTCATTCACTTCAAAAACGTGCAGTGCGCCTAGTTGCTGATAAACACCAAACACATTGTATAGATCTATATAAGTATCTTAAAATATTACCCCTTAGAAAGCGCTTCTTATTTAACAAAGCTAAATTCGCTCACAAAATCTTGTCACATTATGCTCCAACGTATCTGTGGCCACTTTTAAAATTCAATGAAAAACGTAGTCAGCGCTTAAACCAGTTAGAGGTACCCAAGCCGAGGCTAGATTTGTACAAGAAGAGCTTGGCTTACTCAGCTGCTCATCTTTGGAACAATCTTCCACGTGACCTGAAAAACATGCACAGTCCCTACTCATATAATCGTAGACTGTTCAAATACATTATGAGTGCGGATTATATGCCGCGCTAAATGATTATGTTTCGAATTATTATTATCTAATATACTGTATGGAGGGTCTGATGATCTAGTTTTTCATTTTAATATACCTTACTTCTTAATTGTAATCAGATATTGTAAATGTATGCTTTTATACTACTTATAATGTTGCATCGCCATTGAACTAATACCTTAAGTATGTTGGAGAATGTCTGGATACCTAGCAATAAAGATGAGTAAGAGGAAGGGCAAAATGCAAGACGGGCCTATATGTACGATTCTCATCTATCAGTCAATACCCTTTACCTCCCTAAGGAGCATAGGTCATTAAACTGGATCTCGTGTAGTGGAGGCGTCAACAATTCACTTCATGTATCAGTATCTGCTTGGGACTCAAAGTCGCTCACCTGTGGGAACATTTTCTGCATGCGCTGACAACACATAAAGTCCCAGCTAATTCAGCAGATTTCCAAAATGTCACGAGTTCTTATTATATGCCACCATTATCTGATAACGTTTCAAATTATCTCTTATTTACCGTATGAATGGTTTAGATTGTGTTTGTTATTTTTTTTATTTTTTATTTTTATTTTTTTATTTTTTTTTATTTTTTATTTTAAGGTATTAATTTTTGTTAATGTATTTTAATTAATAATCCCCCCCCCCCCCCCTTAAAATTTGATTATGTATGCATGTTACAAATGTATGTTATTATTTTACCTCGATAATGGTGTATGCTTAAATAATGCTAAAAATACATGTGCTATTGAAAGGATACTGTATGAGAGGTGAGCGAAAGGAAGGGCAGAATGTTAGACGGGCCTGCGTGCCCAATTCTCAACCCTTTGAAATTAAAGTTCGTTCTATCTATCTATCTATCTATCTATCTATCTATCTATCTATCTATCTATCTATCTATCTATCTATCTATCTATCTATCTATCTATCTATCTATCTATCTATCTATCTATCTATCTATCTATCTATCTATCTATCTATCTATCTATCTATCTATCTATCTATCTATCTATCTATCTATCTATCTATCTTTCTATCTATCTATCTATCTATCTATTAATGTTTATTTTTATTTTTATTTATTTTATTTTTACATTCATTATTATTATTATTATTATTCTTTTTTAATGTTAAAAACGTACTTAAATTATGATGATTATTGCAAATGTAATAGTACTTTTATAATGATAAATGCCTTAATTATGCTTATAGTAAATGTGAGGATGAAAGGATATAGTATATATGATGAGAGAGAGAGGAAGGGCAGAATGTCAGACGGGTCGGCGTGCCCAATTCTTAACCCTTTGAAAATAAAGTTCGTTCGTTCGTTCATCCGTTCCTAGGCATCTATTTGTTATTCATAGGTCACTCTATCAAATTTCTTTTAACTTCAAAGTTCAGCCAATGGCCTCCCTCGTACTATCTTAGACATTCTGTCACTACTATGTGTTCAACAAAATTCAGGGAATTCCACCACAAGCAGATATGACCAAACCTGACAGTATCCACGTTCTCTATATGTTTTATTACCAATATTTAATTATCTAATGGACTATTTAGACAACTAAGTACATATTCTCAGTCCATAAGTCTCCAGGTACCCGAATATATGATTTTAAAGGGGCTAAGTTGCGTGGTTAAAATGTTATCTTTTGTTCGATGTTAATTGTTTATTCTTAACTACCACTGTCCGCATCTTTTTAACTGAACTGTCAGTATAAAGTCAGGAATCAGGTGTAAAACAGTGGAATGTCATGTTTCCCAATAAGAGCTAAGATTTAGTTGGGACCTTTTGTTAAATCTTTAGTTTTTTCATCCTGCTTATTTGAAAAATTCAGGCCTTGCACACCGCGAATTGGTTTATTTTTAGACACACTGCGCGTGGCGGGGTTACTGTGTTTTATGGCCCGTCTCTCTGTCTCTGTCTTTTTTTCTTCTAAGCCCGTCTGTCGTCCCAAGGCTAACCCTGTGCGTATAATTACATTAATGTTAGTATTTGTATCTAGGTCATTATGAAAATACAGTACACGTTTTATACAGTGGGTGTGGCGACACATTTATGTGTAGAATGCAGTAGGAAAAGCAGAGATCATGTGTTGCGCCATGACTGCGTTATTAATCTCAGGCTTTTGCGCTATTGGGAACGCACTGGTCTTGCCCCATTCTTCTTTCTTTCTTATATTTGCTTTCTGCTTTATATTTATGTTCTAATTTATATATGGGTATTAGAATTTTTCGCCACAATTCTCCCCACTTAAAGCAGACATCATATGTCAGTCCCTAATTCTATATACACATAGATAAATTTCTATCTAAGCCTGGTGATTACTCTGATTCTCATCGCACGGATGGCGGCTTAGAAAATCAGCACCTAGGTTAGTTTTTCCGGGAATGTACTCTATGGTAAACTGAAATGGCTGTAAAAGCAAAGACCAGCGGAGTAACCTAGCATTTTCATGCCTGGCTTGCGCTAGAAAAGCCAGGGGTTTGTTATCTGTTTGTAACTTGAATGTCTTCCCATACAGATAAATATTGAATTTCGTGATCGCCCATATTACTGCGAGACATTCTTTTTCACTAGTTGAATAATTTTTTTCAGCTGTATTCAACTTACGACTAGCATATGCCACTGGGGTTAATTACCCATCCAGTGAATCTGACTTCTGTAACAGGGTGGCACCCAAACCGATACTACTAGCATCCGTTCTCACAATGAATCCTTGACTTAAGTCAGGTAATTTCAAAATAGGTTTGCTTGTGAGCTTTTCCTTCAATTCTTGGTATGCTAATTCACACTGTGCTGTCCAGGTAATTCGATCTGAATTTCCTTTGCGTGTCAAATCAGTTAACGGTGCACATATTGCGTTAAAGTTTTTGATATTTTTTTGGTAGAAACCACATAATGAGACAAAAGATCTCACGTCTTTCTTTGTTTGTGGCGTCGTTGCTTTTCTCAGTTTCTCCAAGTTCTTGGGGTCAGGGGTCATGTTTCCCTGATGGACTGTGTGTCCCAAGAATTCTAATTCTTTACATCCAACGCAACATTTGGTTGGTTGGGCTGTCAAATTCGCTTCTCTAAGTCGATCAAACAACATGTTCAGAGAGTTAATGTGTTCCTCAAACGTTTCTGTCGCTACGAGGATATCATCCATGAAGTTTGTGATGCATGGATTATTCGGGGGATCCAACAATTTTCTCATCATTCTAGAGAAGACAATGGGCGCATTTTTCAACCCAAATGGCAATCTGTTAAATTCATAGTGTCCCTCTGAGGTACTAAAAGCTAGATAAGGTCTAACCTCAGGCTTTACTGGAATCTGATAGTAGCCTTTGCTCAGATCCACCTTTGAGAAATATTTAGCTTTATTCAGCCTGGCAAACAGCTGATTTGTATCCGGCAATGGATCCACCTGACCTTCTGTGATAGCATTCAGCCTCCTGTAATCTATACAGAGTCTATGTTCTCCAGAGGGTTTTCTCAATAGAACCACATTGGAACTATACTGAGACTCACTGTGTGAAATAATTCCTTCCTTTAATAAATAGTCTATCTCTTCCTTCAAAGCTTTCTCCTTAGCGAAAGGAATCGAATAGGCTTTTATACAGACTGGTGTTGGGTCTATAAGTTTCATATCATATTCCAATAAGTTTGTATGCCCCGGACGGTCCGTTAGCACCTCTGTATGATCATCTAGAACCTGTTGTACTCTCTCCTTCTGATTTTTCGTTAAATGTGTACTGATTTTCACCTGTGCAGCGGTCTCAAAGGGGTGTAATGAATATTCACATGATTAAAGTGGTACTTTTTTCATCTCCATTGCAATAGACAAGGTCAGCAAATGTGTCTCTTCCTGATTTTCTCTTTCCAAATATTTCTTCAGGAGATTCACATGATAGATTTTTTCTTGCCCCTTCTTATCTATCTTATAATTTGTTCTAGACACCTTCTCTAGAACTGTATATGGACCTTGTCATCCATTTTGCAACTAATTCTGGCTACCGGGTAGAAGAAGCAGTACCTTCTCTCCCACAGCCAAATCTCTGTCTTTTGATTTCTTGTTATAATAGGCAGCATGCTTTTTCCTGGCTTGTTTCAAATTTTCATTGGCAAGTTTCCAGCCAGTTTTTAAACGAGTGGTCAGCTCATTCACATATTGGTATGATGATGTAATATTTTCCTCTGCCTTTTCATCACTCCACGTTCTTAACAGGGCTTCTAGTGGACCTTTTATTGGCCTCCCAAATAATAATGTTGCCGGGGCCATACCGGTTGAACTATGGTGTACCTCCCGATAAGCAAAGAGGGCGGCGTGAAGGTACTGGTCCCATGTATCTGGATTTTCAAAATTTTCATAAGCTGTACCACGAAGCCCTTGTGATAACTTTAGGCTCCACCTTTCTCTCTCTAAACCATACGTGGTAGCCAAAAGTTCATATCTATTTAGGTAACTTTCTATGTCATCGTCTTTCTCAACAAAATGGTCTAAATGAAAACTCATAGCTGAGGTTGAGACTGCCTGACTGCCAGTATCATCGGAGGTAAAAGGACTGGCACCATTTTCAGGAGCATGGCCTTGAATTTCTAACTCTCTTAGTCGTAATTCATGCTCCCTCTGCAATCTACTATCTTCTGCTTCCCTTTCTGCAGCTAGTCTCTTTTCTTCTCTTTCTGCAGCTAATCTCTTTTCTTCTGCTTCCAACTGTAACTTCTTAGCCTCAGCCTCCAATGCTTTGTCAGCCTCAATCTGCAGCCTCTTAATTTCTTTATCTGCCTCAAACTTTCTTTCCACTTCAAATTTTCTTTCTTCACGTTCAATAAATTTGTCACATTCAGTTGTGACATAAGAAATCATAATTTGCCCCTCCATTCCCAATTCTTTAGCAGCCTGCACAGCAGCAGATCGAAACTTTGCCAGGTCAGCCATTTTCTAACAGGCAAATTTATACAATGTTTAACTAAACAATTCTATCTATGAGTAATTATACTAAGGACAACCACAAGCACTGAAAGCCCAACCTTATTTATTTTCCACCCAAGAATACCTTTTTAATTTTTATAATTCCCTGAAGTGAGCTACCCAATATAATTGGTGCTTCGAAAAATTCAAATCCCGGAAGCGAGACCCCAATGTATGTGGTAAGTTGGGATTATATAAATATTTATAGGGGTCTTAGTGTACTGAATGAGATCAGCTGTGAAGGTCTCTGTATCTAATAAGGGTGGTGTGTTACAGAGAACCTTGCTTGCTACCACATTTCGACCTCAATCAGACTTATTCTTGAATTGTATGATGACTTCGTTTAATGTCTAGGGTTATGATAGTGATGAAGTGTAAGTTCACAACAACCAACAGACAGATAACACCTAAGTTAAGATTCACAACAATGTACAACACTATGACAATCACAAACAGATAACACTCTAAAAACTTATCTTAAGTAAGTCAAGTGTTAAATTTTATACAATGTATTAGCTTTTTCAATATATAGATATCCTGATCCTACTACAATGTGAATCATTAATCATAATCAAATGTAAGCACAATGTTTATGTACACGAATTTATACAAAAGATCTTGGTCCAGACATATCATAGTATTGTAATATAAGTGTAGTGTTGTGATGTATTATTATGAGGTAATACTGGCTTTTAATGCTAGGTTGTTGTTTGTCATCACGACTTCATGTGTTTGTTACTGGTGGAAATAATATTAAAGGATTCACAGATTCTGTTTCTTTAAACTTTCTGTCCCTTTTGTCTTTTTACTAAAGTTCAGTTCAGGGTTAGGCTATTCAAGGTTGGGCTTTACGTGCTGACATGCTCTTATCTCATAATGCAGCTGCAGGAAACCTGTATCCTCTGCTCGCTTGCTTCTCAGTTTGATAATATGATAGACAATGGCCGCTATCTTGTGCATGGAGTCTGCTGCCAACTTTCTGGATCATGCAGTACTCAGACTGGACGATGCAATATCACCATCTATACCACGGTCCCTGAAATGAGAAGGTTGTGCCTCCTTCTTCATAACTAATATACAATATATTTCCACACAGAAGTACATGACAGTACAAACAAACATAAAGTTCAGCGCTGTAGGCCAACTGATAGCTTTTCATGTGACAATATACACCAGTATTCCTCTCCCTAATGGTTACAACGCCTCTGCAATTCCAGCGTTAATCCCTTCCATATAATAGGATAGATGTTATGTTACTATATGGCAATCCAATATATATATATATATGCAGTTATACTCCTCTCGGGCAAGCTTTTACATGGTGGAGCAATATCTAGGCTTTGCCGCATGTTTGCTACTGAACCATACACATACAGACATAATTTATCATTTCACATTCAATTTTTCATATATAATATATATTAAACATGTCTAGCTTACCACAATTCGTAAGAAAAACACACTAAAGATGACTGGGCACAGTTTCAATCTGCGGTAAAGTCCAGGCTGCTATAATATAGTTATATTATAAGAACACAGTCCTGATCTCATCTCTATCAATGTGTACGATATGGCGTCTTCTACAAGATTTTTTCTGCCAATGTCGACAGCATTGACCAATCATTTTGAATCTTTTCAAACTTATACACAGTTGTTGTCTATTCTCTCATTCACTTTTCATCCGTTCCTAGGCATCTATTTGTTATTTATAGGTCACCCTATCAAATTTCTTTTAACTTCAAAGTTCAACCAATGGCCTCCCTCGTACTATCTTAGACATTCTGTCACTACTTTGTGTTCAACAAAATTCAGGGAATTCCACCCCAAGCAGATATGACCAAACCTGACAGTATCCACGTTCTGTATATGTTTTATTACCAATATTTAATTATCTAATGGACTACTTAGACAACTAAGTACATATTCTCAGTCCATAAGTCTCAAGGTACCCGAATATATGATTTTAAAGAGGCTAAGTGGCATGGTTAAAATGTTATCTTTTGTTCGATATTAATTGTTTATTCTTAACTACCACTGTCCGCATCTTTTTAACTGTACTGTCAGTATAAAGTCAGGAATCAGGTGTAAAACAGTGGAATGTCATGTTTCCCAATAAGAGCTAAGATTGAGTCGGGACCTTCTGTTAAATCTTTAGTTTTTTCATCCTGCTTATTTGAAAAATTCAGGCCTTGCACACCGCGAGTTGGTTTATTTTTAGACACACTGCGCGTGGCGGGGTTACTGTGTTTTATGGCCCGTCTCTCTCTCTCTGTTTTTTTTTCTTCTAAGCCCGTCTGTCTTCCCAAGGCTAACCTTGTGCGTATAATTACATTAATGTTAGTATTTGTATCTTGGTCATCATGAAAATACAGTACACGTTTTATACAGTGGGTGTGTGATAAAGTCTCTTTTTTGGAAGACAGACGTCATCATCATTAGTTGATAAACTCTTATAATACAAGACCCTTGCCCTGAGCAAGAGACATGCTGGAAAATCTGAAGCTCACTCGAACATCACCAGAGTTAAATACTGTGTTGTTGTGTTGCTCGTGGTTTGAGTATGGAATGTCAACTTGACCTACGCAGTGGTGTGTAGACATAGATTGAGTGTATAACATGCGAATGATAAGAAGAGTTCGTGGTGTTGACAAATGTTCTTTTCTCACACTCATGTATGGCTGGAAGTCATCGACACCAACGACTGTGTACCTTTACTACAGTTTAATTTGGACGTACACACTCGACAGCACAGATAGTGACAAATCACAGGTTGGCATAATACATCATGGTACAGTGGATAAATGGTCTTGCAATGTTACATGGGCACTCATGTAGAATAATAGTATAATGGACTGTCAGTAGCCAAGCACTCAGTATTGCCCATATATATATCATCTGAGTTTACTGACAAAGCACGTCAGATTATAAACAATGTCCAAGATGGCTTCTAGACCTAACCTCGTCTAGCGAAGATTCCTTAACATAATGTCCAGCACAGATTTTTCCATATAATCAAATTGAACCGCTAGCAATGGGTTCTCATGTGTAGCAGTGATCTCTGGACTAATCAAGCGATAATACGGGCATCCCTTTTCTCTTCTTGAAAGTCACTAAATGTTTGGTTACAAGATGGCTTCTCTCGTGAGCTGTCACTCACGTTTGGATACAGATAATGAATCTGTCTTAAAGTTAGTCATTCATTAAATGTTTCATTGCTCTGTAGATTCTATCATGATACAATTGACTGCATTCTACAGGATATAGTGCTGCTAGGAATCAGAGTCGTTTTCCATCTAGTTAAATGCATCCTCTCAGATGTACAAAATCGTACCTATCGAAAAACGGTGGCTTCGTACGAGAGTTCAAAAGAGTATCTTTTATTACCTGGGTATCAGAAATATGATTCTGCCATTCCTTGGCAATAAGAATGAACACTGGGGTAAAGCATACATGATAGGTCTAGACGACTATCACTTTCCCCATAAATATAGAGATCACTTTTTCCGGCTACAAGCCGACATAGAAAAACACAGCCCATCATCAGGGCGAAGCCAAAACACACCTCTCTAGCGACACATCCGCCGAACAGCCTTTGACCTCTCTAGAGACAAAAGAACATATAGTTCGACTTAGATATGTAAAGATATACAGATATAAGACAGACTCGTCCTACTCAGACAAACAATACACATAAATTCAGGCCATAGATATTCTGAAGCAAGAACAATCTATTACTACCCAAACAAAGAATAAATCGCAGTAAAACTGGATTCATCCGCGGAGTTCGATCGAAAGAGACGACACAACTTTCAAGGGAAGTAACTCAATAATGACTTTTCCTTAAGCACTAAAAAGTATCTATTTTGTTTACAAAATATTTGCGAACATAACAAGTATACCAATGTATAATATTGTAAGATATCAAAGACTGCACGTAACAGTCTTACCACACCTCCCGGGAAAAAAAAATGGAAATTTTTTTTTTTTTTTTTGAAATACATCTAGGAGCAACGTACAATAGGCTCACAACGCATGAATAATGCGTAGATGAAAATATCAGGAATAAATATAACGCCTAATATGAGGCTAAGTCGACTTATGGAGCGACTGGTGAGAATGTGTCTCATAAACTGAGAGAAATTATTTCTCTACAAGTAAATTTTTCCAGGAAGGTGTCATCAAAGTATAATACAATTCTGGCAATTACACGATGCCTAAAAAATTCATACCATAATTTCGTATTAGATATCTTAAATTTATGATTTATGAAGAAAAATCATCAAAGCACAGCGGTGAATAAACATCAATGAACCGCTATGTAGTGATACAATCATTATATTATTAAATTACAAATGTGTATCTATCATGATATAGAAAAGGAACTACTATAGAACTAGACATATCAAGAAGTCTAAGCCCTAATAGTTATGTGGAATCATGTGGGCATCTTGACAGAATGTCTGCCATCACATTATCTGATCCACGAATAGCTCGCACAGAGAAATGAAAAGGTTGAAGAGCAATTGCATATCGAGTAGACCTCGAGCTCTTCAAATTCTTACTCTGTATAGCAGTAAGAGCTTTTTGGTCGGTTTCTACTATGAAATGTGCGCCTAGAAGGAATCTCTGTAGTTTGAGGATCGACCAAACCATAGCTAATAGCTCACGGTCTAAAACCGAATAATTCCTTTCTGCCGCATTAAGTTTTCTGGAAATATACATTACAGGATGCAGAGTTCCAGAGTACTCTTGCATTAGTGCCGCTCCAATCCCAGTGGATGAAGCGTCACTACGAAGAACGAATGTCTTATCTTTAGTAGGTAGCACTAAAATAGGTGGTGTTGAAAACAATGTTTTAATCCTATCCAGAGAGCATTGGCATTCCTGAGACCAGTGGACCATATTAGGCGAACCTTTCTTTAGAAGTGTTGAAAGAGGTGCCATGATAGAGGATAGATTCTGAATGAATCTGCCATAAAATTGAATAAGACCTAACAGACTTCTCACCTGTTTTTTAGTCTTAGGGATCGAGATGTTAAGTATCTTACTAGTATTATGGTCCTCTGTCTTTAGGAAACCATGACCAACTCGGTGGCCTAGGAAAGAAATTTCGCTAAAACCAATATAGGCTTTAGAGGGTTTCGCTGTCAGGTTGTGCTCGCGCAAAGTAGACAGCAATTCATCTAACCCTGAATAGTGATCTTCCCAAGTATCGCTGAAAAGACAGATGTCGTCTAGATATGCAATGACATCTGACCGATAAGATAGGATTCGGCGCATCATGCGTACGAATGTAGCTGGTGCGTTCATAAGACCGAAAGGCATAAAATTCCATTGGAACAAACCTCTAGGTGTTGAAAAAGCCGTGAGAGGTTTGGCGCGTTCAGATAAAGGAACTTGCCAATATCCTTTAGACAAATCAAGTTTAGTGAAAAAATGAGATTTGGAGAGTCGAGTAAGTAGCTCTTCCAGTAAAGGCATAGGTTCGGCATCGAACTTCGTTACTTGATTCAATTTTCGATAGTCAACGCAAAGACGTATGTTATTGTCTTTTTTACGAACAATAACCATCGGCGAAGAATATGCAGAGGTGGATGGTTCGATTATTTTCAAATCTATCATCTCATCCAACTCTTTCTCAACCTGTGCTTGAAAATGTATAGGTATAGGATAAGGTCTAACCCTAATAGGAGTATGGTCAGTTAGAACAATGTCATGTTCAATGACATGCGTTTGTCCAGGGATGTCAGTGAGTACATCCTGAAATGTTTGCAACATAGTTGAAACTTGTCGCTGTTCTCCTAGAGACAAATCAGGAGAGACAGTAACGTTCTTCCATGATTCACTAGAATGAAGTGGGATCATTGGAAGAGGAAGATTTACATCTGAAAAACTTGTTTCCTCATCCTGTATCACGGACAGTGATGAGTAATGACCATGTTGTACTGGAGAATTGTCCGTTGCTTGGAAAATGGGTTGCAAATAATCCGGACGTTCATGGAATTCAGTAAGCATATTGATGTGGAAGGTTTTATGCTTCCCATCAATATTGACAATATAGTCGACATCGGAAATTTTCGATATTATATCGTACGGACCTTTCCAAGAAATAAGTAGTCTGTTTTCCCTACAAGGTAGTAATACAAATGCTTTGTCACCAGGACAAAGTTGTCGTAAGCATCTCTTCTTATTGGCAAATTGCCTTGCCTTCTGTTTCGCAAATTCAGAAGAAGAAGTTGCTAATTTGCATGCTTCGATAATCTTTTGTCTCAACGCGATGACATATTCGTAGGATGACTTTGTGTCATCGTCAATATTGTCAGCTGTTATGAGATCATGAAGCAACGACATAGGGCCACGCGGACGCGCGCCAAAGACGAGTTCAAAGGGAGAAAATCCTGTATGTTCATTGGGTACCTCTCTGTAAGCGAAGAGGGCCGCAGGTAAAACTCTGTCCCAGTCTTGAGGATGATCCTCAGTTATCTTCCCTAGTAAGTTTTTAAGTGTTCTATTAAGGCGTTCGACCATACCATTAGACATTGGATGGTAGATACTACTTAAAGATCTATCTATCTGCAGCGTAGACATTACTTGAGACATGGTATCTGATATTAGTTGGGTGCCATGGTCTGACAATATCTCTCCGGGGAACCCCAGACGAGAAAATATAAGCCAAAGAGCATCTGCAATGTCAGCAGTAGTAATGCTCTTCAGAGGAATAGCCTCTGGCCAACGTGTGCACATATCAACACACGTCAAGATAAACTGATGTCCTCTGGCAGACTTGATCTTAAATGGACCAATAATGTCTATGGCCATTTTTTTGAAACGGCCGAATAGGAATGTCCGCCGCCTGAATGGGTGCAGCATGCCGTGGACCTTTGGATTTAACTTCCTGACATACTTTACAAGATCGACAATAAATCCGTATGTCCTTGTTTACCAATGGCCAAAAGAAAGCCGCAAGGACTCTTGACTTAGTACGGGAAAAACCCATGTGTCCAGCACACTGAGAGTCGTGAGCGTGCTGCAAAATTTTAACTCTCAAATTCTTGGGAACCAGGATTTGAGAATGACTTGACGTAATGGAGTCTTGAACCATACGTACAAGTACGCCATTCTTCTTTGTAATCCACGATTTACGACTTGTGTCTTTATTCGGATCACCTTTAGTTGCAAGAATGAAGAATTTCTTCAGAGTGGGATCATCTTCTTGCTGTTTTATAAACGAGTCACGAGAAATTACCAAGGGATCATCTTGGTTATGCACTTCATTATCTTCAGTAGATGAAGTTTGAGGCATATTAAGAGCCTGAGCTCTAGTGACTACAGCGTTAGCAATCTGCATGTTTTGCCTTTCCCACGCGGAAATTTGTTGCGGAGTGCATTCTTTGACTCCATGAATGCGACCGATGATGAGGTCAGCGATCGGATTCGGAAGAAGACATGCGTGTACATCTCCTGTAAAGAAAGGAGTAGCAATCCTAATGATAGCAGTAGAGTATTTCTCTAATGTGCCGCCAAATGTTACACATTTGACTACTTGTCCAGTGGCACGGGAAGGATCTACGAGTGACTGCCTAACACCAATTGTGGTGCATCCAGAATCAAATAGCACAGAGACTGGATTGTTATTTACTAAACCCTTATGTAAGACAAGAGAACCTCTTCCATCATGCGCGACTGATGCAGGAAGAGCAGGAAGAGGATGGCCACAGCTTAAAGTAGACACTGTGGTTGGCTCAAATAATGTTTTGCATTGGGGGCACTGAGATGCTCTCCCAAAATCAAAAGCGGCACATGCCATATTACTAGCATCATTATTATCTTTACTCTGTTTATAGGCTTCATGGGACTCTTGTTGTGCAGAGTTTGCCTGAAAATGTGGTTTATGTCTTTTGTTTTGAGATCTACCTCGGTTATTATCACCTCTGTAGTTATTGTTACCTCTATTGTAACCCCTATTTGGGTTTGAGTCATAGTTCCCTTGGTTACCATTATCATATTCATTATAATGAGTATCTCTGTAATTATGATCTTGTTGACTCCAAGACGGATAACCCGGATAGTTTCTATAATTACTTCCTCTACGGAAATTCCTATAATTATGACCACCCCTGTGTCGCGAGCTATCAGCTCGTCTCCAGTTCTTTGAAGAAGAACCCTGAAATGATTGGTTACCTTGGTTTTGATAACTATTATGGTTACCTTTTTTATCAAATCTGTTTTGAGGTCCCTGAAATCTGTGTGAATAATTGGGATTGTATGGTGTTGCTGAAGCAACTGGCATACTCTCCTTAATCTTAGTGTTGCCAAAAGTCACGTCGGGGTGTGCAGTGACATATTGGGAACAATATTCTTCCATTTCCTTTAGAGATTTGGGTTTACGCTCATGTATAAATTCAAGGAATGGTTTGTTAACACATGACATAATCTTATCTCTGAGCAACAAATCCATAAGTCCTTCATACGTTTTTTTCTGTTTTGGAAAGCTCAATCCAACGATCAACTGTGAGACGTGCCTTTGCAGTGAATTCTGAGAATTCTACACCTGTCTCAGGCACCATCGTCTTAAACAAAAGGCGATAGCCTTCCTCACTTAGCTGGTATTTTTTTTATCAAAGCCGCCCTAATGACATCATAATTATCCTTATCTGCTTCTCCTACAAGGCATAATCTAGTCAAGATTCACCTTTCAAGTTTTCTGCTAATTGATTAGCATATTGAGATTTATCTACATTATGAGTACGACAAGAACGTTCAAATCTATCCAGCCAGAATGTAATATCGTCACTGGACTGATTGAACGGTGGAACCTTAACCTTGTAAGTAGAAGGTTTACCATTACCACTAGATGCCTGATTAACATTACTCATACTTGTCAATCTCAATTTCTCTAACTCAAATTCATGTTCTCTTATTGCTTTTTTTTCTTCAGCTTCTCTGTCTAATCTTTTTTGTTCAGCATCTCTGTCTAATCTTTTTTGTTCAGCTTCCCTGTCTAATCTTTTTTGTTCAGCATCAAATCTCCTTTGCTCCATCTGCATCTGCAATTTCTTTTGTTCAGCAGCAGCCTCAGCTTCTCTTTCTAATCTTTTCTCTTCAGCCAGAGCTTTTCTCTCTTCTGCAGCAGCTTTTCTCTCTTCTGCAGCTAATGCTTTGTCATATTGAGCAACCGCCCATTCTTCTAATTGTTGACCAGTTTTATCAAGGGATTTCCCTTGTGTAATGAAGTATTCTAATGTAGACATGATGTCTAACAATAATACTAATCACTTGAAACAATAATAATACCACAAGTTCTTAATGACTTGATTAATCAGTACACTATCCCAATATCTGTGGGTCACAAGCCTTAATAAGGTCTTGTATAACAGTAATAATAATCAAGTACTGGTTTATACCATAATCCAAGTGCAGTGCACAGGCAATAGTGTCTTATGAAATATACCTATATAAAACATATGTCAACCAACAGAATACATAAAGTACAAATAGGACTGACAATACGAAAACGTTTGCAGAAATCAAATAAATCAAATAGGGAAATCAATGAAAATAATCACTGAATCTGCAAGGGATAACAACACAAATGACGTCACAGTATATGAATATAAATTGTGAATAGAACTGAAAGATAGAAAAGGGTAGACCAACAAATTACAAACAAATCAAAACAAAACTAAAGAACAAAGAAATATTACAAAAATAACAATAATTACAGTCTTCACAGCTAACACAAAAGCAACAGTTGTCGCAGCAAATTTTCAATCAAGAAAATTGCACCTATAGAAAACGCCCACAACGGACCCTCTATGACGTGGGATATTCTGTTGTGAGGACTCCGCCCAACCTAAACACAACCCGCTGACATAGAAACTAACATACTATACAAACAATAACATGTAAACATAAATATATAAATTATGTGTATGATAGTATGTGTTGCAAAATAGGCTCAGTTTTACAGTAATGGCAAAGTTATTTTTATGAAAATAAACAAACTGCCACTTTATTCAATTAAACATTCTGGCCTTAAATATTAAAGTTCATATATAGAAAACAAGAAGATCCATCGATGAAAATAGGACTTCTTAGTTCAATAATACTGTCTTCCTGTTAATATTGACAAGAATTGATCCAACTGTTCTGTGAAACTCTGTAATGTCTAATGTAAGAATGTCAACAACGCTGACCTACATACTGCATTCACTTGACAGGTCACGTGACGAAGTGTTGACAAAGAGCAAACCAATACTGCAAGTGTGTCGTATCAGCCACAGGAAACGGTCTGGTATCGGTAATCTGTTGACTTCTCAACTTCTGCGAGGTCAAACCCAGAAAGCTGGTCCACCAGTTGATAAAGTCTCTTTTTGGAAGACAGACGTCATCATCATCATCAGTTGATAAACTCTTATAATACAAGACCCTTGCCCTGAGCAAGAGACATGCTGAAAAATCTGAAGCTCACTCGAACATCACCAGAGTTAAATACTGTGTTGTTGTGTTGCTCGTGGTTTGAGTATGGAATGTCAACTTGACCTACGCAGTGGTGTGTAGACATAGATTGAGTGTATAACATGCGAATGATAAGAAGAGTTCGTGGTGTTGACAAATGTTCTTTTCTCACACTCATGTATGGCTGGAAGTCATCGACACCAACGACTGTGTACCTTTACTACAGTTTAATTTGGACGTACACACTCGACAGCACAGATAGTGACAAATCACAGGTTGGCATAATACATCATGGTACAGTGGATAAATGGTCTTGCAATGTTACATGGGCACTCATGTAGAATAATAGTATAATGGACTGTCAGTAGCCAAGCACTCAGTATTGCCCATATATATATATATATCATCTGAGTTTACTGACAAAGCACGTCAGATTATAAACAATGTCCAAGATGGCTTCTAGACCTAACCTCGTCTAGCGAAGATTCCTTAACATAATGTCCAGCACAGATTTTTCCATATAATCAAATTGAACCGGCAGCAATAGGTTCTCATGTGTAGCAGTGATCTCTGGACTAATCAAGCGATAATACGGGCATCCCTCTTCTCTTCTTGAAAGTCACTAAATGTTTGGTTACAAGATGGCTTCTCTCGTGAGCTGTCACTCACGTTTGGATACAGATAATGAACCTGTCTTAAAGTTAGTCATTCATTAAATGTTTCATTGCTCTGTAGATTCTATCATGATACAATTGACTGCATTCTACAGGATATAGTGCTGCTAGGAATCAGAGTCGTTTTCCATCTAGTTAAATGCATCCTCTCAGATGTACAAAATCGTACCTATCGAAAAACGGTGGCTTCGTACGAGAGTTCAAAAGAGTATCTTTTATTACCTGGGTATCAGAAATATGATTCTGCCATTCCTTGGCAATAAGAATGAACACTGGGGTAAAGCATACATGATAGGTCTAGACGACTATCACTTTCCCCATAAATATAGAGATCACTTTTTCCGGCTACAAGCCGACATAGAAAAACACAGCCCATCATCAGGGCGAAGCCAAAACACACCTCTCTAGCGACACATCCGCCGAACAGCCTTTGACCTCTCTAGAGACAAAAGAACATATAGTTCGACTTAGATATGTAAAGATATACAGATATAAGACAGACTCGTCCTACTCAGACAAACAATACACATAAATTCAGGCCATAGATATTCTGAAGCAAGAACAATCTATTACTACCCAAACAAAGAATAAATCGCAGTAAAACTGGATTCATCCGCGGAGTTCGATCGAAAGAGACGACACAACTTTCAAGGGAAGTAACTCAATAATGACTTTTCCTTAAGCACTAAAAGTATCTATTTTGTTTACAAAATATTTGCGAACATAACAAGTATACCAATGTATAATATTGTAAGATATCAAAGACTGCACGTAACAGTGTGGCGACACATTTATGTGTATAATGCAGTAGGAAAAGCAGAGATCATGTGTTGCGCCATGACTGCGTTATTAATCTCAGGCTTTTGCGCTATTGGGAACGCACTGGTCTTGCCCCATTCTTCTTTCTTTCTTATATTTGCTTTCTGCTTTATATTTATGTTCTAATTTATATATGGGTATTATAATTTTTATTCTCCCCACTTAAAACAGACATCATATGTCATTCCCTAATTCTATATACACATAGATAAATTTCTATCTATCATCATCATCAGTTGCCATCTCCACAACGAAGGTTGGCTGTAATGGATCTCCAACGTCTTCTGTCTCTTGTCTTGGTGGTACACTCTGATAGACTCTTTCCTGTCCATCTCTTGATGTTATCTTCCCACTTATAGCGCTGTCTTCCCCTTGCACGTTTGCCTTCAACTCTTCCTTCTGTTATGGTTTTCTGCAAGGTGTTATGCCTTTTTATGTGGCCAAAGTATTTTAGCTGCCGAACTTTGACCTCTTTCATTAGTTCTCTTTTCATACCTAGATTTTCTAGGACCTCCTTATTTGTTTTCATCTCTTTCCATGAGATACGCCCCATTCTTCTATATATCCACATTTCAAGAGCCTCAATTCTTTCTTCCAAATGCTTATTCATCGTCCATGTTTCTTCACCATACAGAAATGCAGAATATATATAACACTTTATGATTCTCAGTTTTAATTTATGAGATAACTGTTTGGATGTCAGTATATGTTTCATGTTGTTGAATGTAGCTTTGGCCATTCCTATTCTCTTCTTGATTTCTGTTTCACATCTGCCATCTTCTGTTATTATATGACCAAGATATACTTAGCTCTTGACTTGTTCCAGGATTTTCCCATTTATGCTTATCTTTAATGTGGGTTTATCGCCTGTTTTGCTAATTATCATAGTTTTAGTTTTCTCAATATTAATGTCGAGTCCATATTCATGACTTATACTGTTCACTTGCTTCACTAGTTCTTGTAACTCCTGTTCGCTTTCAGCTAACAACACGGTATCATCTATCTATGCCTGGTGATTACTCTGATTCTCATCGCACGGATGGCGGCTTAGAAAATCAGCACCTAGGTTAGTTTTTCCGGGAATGTACTCTATGGTAAACTGAAATGGCTGTAAAAGCAAAGACCAGCGGAGTAACCTAGCATTTTCATGCCTGGCTTGCGCTAGAAAAGCCAGGGGTTTGTTATCTGTTTGTAACTTAAATGTCTTCCCATACAGATAAAAATTTAATTTCTTGATCGCCCATATTACTGCGAGACATTCTTTTTCACTAGTTGAATAATTTTTTTCAGCTGTATTCAACTTACGACTAGCATATGCCACTGGGGTTAATTCCCCATCCAGTGAATCTGACTTCTGTAACAGGGTGGCACCCAAACCGATACTACTAGCATCCGTTCTCACAATGAATTCTTGACTTAAGTCAGGTAATTTCAAAATAGGTTTGCTTGTGAGCTTTTCCTTCAATTCTTGGTATGCTAATTCACACTGTGCTGTCCAGGTAATTCGATCTGAATTTCCTTTGCGTGTCAAATCAGTTAACGGTGCACATATTGCGTTAAAGTTTTTGATATTTATTTGGTAGAAACCACCTAATGAGACAAAAGATCTCACGTCTTTCTTTGTTTGTGGCCTCGGTGCTTTTCTCAGTTTCTCCAAGTTCTTTGGGGTCAGGGGTCATGTTTCCCTGATGGACTGTGTGTCCCAAGAATTCTAATTCTTTACATCCAACGCAACATTTGGTTGGTCGGGCTGTCAAATTCGCTTCTCTAAGTCGATCAAACAACATGTTCAGAGAGTTAATGTGTTCCTCAAACGTTTCTGCCGCTACGAGGATATCATCCATGAAGTTTGTGATGCATGGATTATTCAGGGGATCCAACAATTTTCTCATCATTCTAGAGAAGACACTGGGTGCATTTTTCAATCCAAATGGCAATCTGTTAAATTCATAGTGTCCCTCTGAGGTACTAAAAGCTAGATAAGGTCTAACCTCAGGCTTTACTGGAATCTGATAGTAGCCTTTGCTCAGATCCACCTTTGAGAAATATTTAGCTTTATTCAGCCTGGCAAACAGCTGATTTGTATCCGGCAATGGATCCACCTGACCTTCTGTGATAGCATTCAGTCTCCTGTAATCTATACAGAGTCTATGTTCTCCAGAGGGTTTTCTCAAGAGAACCACACTGGAACTATACGAAGATTCACTGTGTGAAATAATTCCTTCCTTCAACAAATAGTCTATCTCTTCCTTCAAAGTTTTCTCCTTAGCGAACGGAATCGAATAGGCTTTCATACAGACTGGTGTTGGGTCTATAAGTTTCATATCATATTCCAATAAGTTTGTATGCCCCGGACGGTCCGTTAGCACCTCTGTATGATCATCTAGAACCTGTTGTACTCTCTCCTTCTGATTTTTCGTTAAATGTGTACTGATTTTCACCTGTGCAGCGGTCTCACAGGGGTGTAATGGATATTCAAATGATGAAAGTGGTTCTTTTTTCATCTCCATTGCAATAGACAAGGTCAGCAAATGTGTCTCTTCCTGATTTTCTCTTTCCAAATAATTCTTCATGAGATTCACATGATAGATTTTTTCTTTCCCCTTCTTATCTATCTTATGGGAGCCGCGCTAGCTAGTACCTTTCTACACCGTCTATGGACCTTGATCCAATTTGGAAAACCCTGGGCGACAGCATTTAAGGACGTTTTTTCGTCCACCGGGATCTCTGTCTTTTGATTTAATTGAGACTAGGCAGCATGTTTTTGAACTGGTGTCTCAAATCTTTTCACTGGCAAGTTTCCAGCCGACCTTTTTAAAATGGGTCACTCTCCGAATATCGGCGTGGTATTTTGCCTGAATGGCGATTATTGTCTCTGTACAAGAAAATAAAGGGATACTCACGTAAAATCAATGTCAGGTTAGACAAAAAAATAATAACCTGAGATTTCGCCTCGAGTATTAGCGGGCGAACGCAAAAAAATATATATATATATATATCTTATAATTTGTTCTAGACACCTTCTCTAGAACTGTATATGGACCTTGCCATCCAATTTGCAACTTATTCAGGCCTCCGGGTAGAAGAAGCAGTACCTTCTCTCCCACAGCCAAATCTCTGTCTTTTGCTTTCTTGTTATAATAGGCAGCATGCTTTTTCCTGGCTTGTCTCAAATTTTCATTGGCAAATTTCCAGCCAGTTTTTAAACGAGTGGTCAGCTCATTCACATATTGGTATGATGATGTAATATTTTCTTCTGCCTTTGCATCAGTCCACGTTCTTAACAGGGCTTCTAGTGGACCTTTTATTGGCCTCCCAAATAATAATGTTGCCGGGGCCATACTGGTTGAACTATGGGGTACCTCCCGATAAGCAAAGAGGGCGGCGTGAAGGTACTGGTCCCATGTATCTGGTTTTTCGTGTGCCAACTTTCTCAGGATCGACATTAATGTCCCGTTAAATCTTTCTACTTGGCCGTTTCCTTAGGGATGGTACGGGCTACAATGGAAGTGTTTGGCTTGAAAGATCCTGAAAACTTCTTCTGTTAGTTTCCCCTTGAACTGAGAGCCATTATCAGTCACGATTTGGTTGGGAAAGCCTAACCTTGTGAAAATTGTGAGTAATGCCTCTGCCACATGTTTAGAATAAATTCTTCTTCTTCTTCTTCCTCGTTAGTCCTGAAAAGGACGTTGGTTGCGTTGTGTCTGTTTCCAGCGAAGCTGCGCCTTTCGGCCGACACATCCGACTTCAGCACAAGGTCCCATTTTTTCCACTTGGGTTTGCCTTCCCGGATGGTTCGCTACAATCCGAAGTGTTTGGCTCAGCCAGCCTGCACTGCTGCAGACTGTTTCCAGGACCACCACGTGGAGGTGGAGTGCTGTCTTGACCAGCTCTGGTTCGCTGGTCCTGACGCAGGCAGTCAAGCTATGAGTCGCTGACTGCGGTCTCTATTGCTGCGTCTTGATGACAGGGCTACCGCCTCTCCCCACATAGAACAGGTGTCTACCAGAGTCATAATGTAGCTGTTCCTCCTCTTGGTTTGAGTGAGAGGTCCCACAATGTCCACTGCAACTCTCTCAAAAGGTGTTCCCACTATGGGCATTTCCCCTAGAGTTGCTGGTGCAGTCCAATGCTTTGGTGCTACTCGTTGGCAATCTGGACAGGATTTTACATATCTTTTGATATCTTCAGTTATCCCTGGCCAGAAATAATGACAAGCTATCCGCTGTCCGGTTGCGCTGATCCCCATATGACCACTGAAGGAAATCGCATGCTCTAGTTCCAACACTTTAGTCCTATATGAAGTGAGAAGGACCAGCTGTCCGTGACCATTGGATTCAGATCCAGTCTTCCTATACATCAATTTGTTCTTCATATAAAAATCTCCCTTGCCTGGAGGTGTATGACATTTAAGCAATTTCTTGAAACACGGCTTGAGTGTTTTGTCCTCCGCCTGTGCCTTCCTCATCTCATCTGGATGAGTATTTATTGGATTATCCTCCTCCTCTTTAGACTGTGATCTGGTCTGCACTGATGCCAATATCACAGGTCTCTTGGGACTCCCCAAGAAGACATATCTACACCCCAATATCAGAGGATAGATTGGTTCATTTATCACTGCTGCTTTGATTACTCCCTCCACATATCGCGTTTTCACATTTATCTTAGCGATAGGGAGTGTCATGGTCGCTACTTCCTTGGTTGCAGCTTGAATCTCCACTGTTTCTGTGGTGTATTGATCTGCTTGCACCAGGGGAGAACTCACAACCGAATCATAATCCAGACCTGTATCATATAAGCACCTTATGGTGACTCCATTACAGATTACATCTTCACACACTGGGGGAGAAGGGGGTGGTACAGTTCCTGTAGTTCCGCAGGTTTGACTTTTGTTCCCTTCATCCCAGATTTCATAGCAGCAAAACTAGGAGGTTTCTTTCTACAATTTTCGGTGGTATGATTGTTCATCCGACAATTTTTACACCACTTCCTTCCTTGGTTGAAAGATTTTCTTTCCTCAAATTTCCTTTTATCGAATTGTGGGGTTTTATTTTTATTATCATATCGTGGCCTATCAAACTGGTGCTTACCTTTGTTCTGATCTCTATGATCAAACTTATTAAAGTTTTGTGGTGCCTTAAAATTGTCTACCTGTTTCTTTTTATTACCAGTTACCTCTGCTTGAGCTGCCTGATATCTTTCAGCGACATTTAATAACTCACCCAGCCTCTCTGCACCTTGTTCCATGAGAAACTTTCTCAGGTCTGGAGCCATGGACTCTCTTAGCTGCTCTATAAGGATCATTTCCTTAAGATCTTGGGTTTTCCCCAAAGCAGTCTATTTCTCCAAGTATGTCTCTAACCGTGCAGAGAACTGGTAATATGTCTCATGTGACAGTAGTTTAGCATTCCTGAACTTTTTTCTATAAAATTCTCCATTCTTTTCATATCTTAACAAAAGAGCCAGCTTTAGCATGTCATATTTGTCTTGGTCATCTCTGCTCATCTTGGCAAAAACTTCATAAGCTGTACCACGAAGCCCATGTGATAACTTTAGGCTCCACCGTTCTCTCTCTAACCCATACGTGGTAGCCAAAAGTTCATACTATTTAGGTAACTTTCTATGTCATCGTCTTTCTCAACAAAATGGTCTAAATGAAAACTCATAGCTGAGGTTGAGACTGCCTGACTGCCAGTAGCATCGGAGGTAAAAAGACTGGCACCATTTTCAGGAGCATGGCCTTGAATTTCTAACTCTCTTAGTCGTAATTCATGCTCCCTCTGCAATCTACTATCTTCTGCTTCCCTTTCTGCAGCTAGTCTCTTTTCTTCTCTTTCTGCAGCTAATCTCTTTTCTTCTGCTTCCAACTGTAACTTCTTAGCCTCAGCCTCCAATTCCCTAGCATCTTTGTCAGTCTCAATCTGCAGCCTCTTAATTTCTTTATCCGCCTCTAACTTTCTTTCCGCTTCAAATTTTCTTTCTTCACGTTCAATAAATTTGTCACATTCAGTTGTGACATAAGCAATCATAATTTGCCCCTCCATTCCCAATTCTTTAGCAGCCTGCACAGCAGCAGATCGAAACTTTGCCAGGTCAGCCATTTTCTAACAGGCAAATTTATACAATGTTTAACTAAACAATTCTATCTATGACTAATTATAATAAGGACAACCACAAGCACTGAAAGCTCAACCTTATTTATTTTCCACCCAAGAATACCTTTTTAATTTTTATAATTCCCTGAAGTGAGCTACCCAATATAATTGGTGCTTAGAAAAATTCAAATCCCGGAAGCGAGACCCCAATATATGTGGTGAGTTGGGATTATATAAATATTAATAGGGGACTTAGTGTACTGAATGAGATCAGCTGTGAAGGTCTCTGTATCTAATAAGGGTGGTGTGTTACAGAGAACCTTGCTTGCTACCACATTTCGACCTCAATCAGACTTATTCTTGAATTGTATGATGACTTCGTTTAACTCTTACTATACGGGAGCTAAAACCGCGTTTTTACGCGATAGTTTAGCTATCGTTACCGTCGCGCGCCACTTCACGGGGTGAGCCGTAATATTGGTACTAAACCCGCGCCACTTCACGGGGCTTGCCGGATTGTAAGAGTTAATGTCTAGGGTTATGATAGTGATGAAGTGTAAGTTCACAACAACCAACAGACAGATAACACCTAAGTTAAGATTCACAACAATATACAACACTATGACAATCACAAACAGATAACACTCTAAAAATTTATCTTAAGTAAATCAAGTGTTAAATTTTATACAATATATTAGCTTTTTCAATATATAGATATCCTGATCCTACTACAATGTGAATCAGGAATCATAATCAAACGTAAGCACAATGTTTATGTACACGAATTTATACAAAAGATCTTGGTCCAGACATATCATAGTATTGTAATATAAGTGTAATGTTGTGATGTATTATTATGAGGTAATACTGGCTTTTAATGCTAGGTTGTTGTTTGTCATCACGACTTCATGTGTTTGTTACTGGTGGAAATAATATTAAAGGATTAACAGATTCTGTTTCTTTAAACTTTCTGTCCCTTTTGTCTTTTTACTAAAGTTCAGTTCAGGGTTAGTCTATTCAAGGTTGGGCTTTACGTGCTGACATGCTCTTATCTCATAATGCAGCTGCAGGAAACCTGTATCCTCTGCTCGCTTGCTTCTCAGTTTGATAATATGATAGACAATGGCCGCTATCTTGTGCATGGAGTCTGCTGCCAACTTTCTGGATCATGCAGTACTCAGACTGGACGATGCAATATCACCATCTATACCACGGTCCCTGAAATGAGAAGGTTGTGCCTCCTTCTTCATAACTAATATACAATATATTTCCACACAGAAGTACATGACAGTACAAACAAACATAAAGTTCAGCGCTGTAGGCCAACTGATAGCTTTTCATGTGACAATATACACCAGTATTCCTCTCCCTAATGGTTACAACGCCTCTGCATTTCCAGCGTTAATCTCTTTCATATAAAAGGATAGGTGTTATGTTACTATATGGCAATCCAATATATATATATGCAGTTATACTCCTCTCGGGCAAGCTTTTACATGGTGGAGCAATATCTAGGCTTTGCCGCATGTTTGCTACTGAACCACACACATACAGACATAATTTATCATTTCACATTCAATTTTTCATATATAATATATATTAAACATGTCTAGCTTACAAAATTCGTAAGAAAAACACACTAAAGATGACTGGGCACGGTAAAGTCCAGGCTGCTATAATATAGTTATATTATAAGAACACAGTCCTGATCTCATCTCTATCAATGTGTACGATATGGCGTCTTCTACAAGATTGTTTCTGCCAATATCGACAGCATTGACCAATCATTTTGAATCTTTTCAAACTAATACACAGTTGTTGTCTATTCTCTCATTCACTTTTCATCCGTTCCTAGGCATCTATTTGTTATTCATAGGTCACCCTATCAAATTTCTTTTAACTTCAAAGTTCAACTAATGGCCTCCCTCGTTCTATCTTAGACATTCTGTCACTACTATGTGTTCAACAAAATTCAGGGAATTCCACCCCAAGCAGATATGACCAAACCTGACAGTATCCACGTTCTCTATATGTTTTATTACCAATATTTAATTATCTAATGGACTATTTAGATAACTAAGTACATATTCTCAGTCCATAAGTCTCCAGGTACCCGAATATATGATTTTAAAGGGGCTACGTGGCGTGGTTAAAATGTTATCTTTTGTTCGATGTTAATTGTTTATTCTTAACTACCAGTGTCCGCATCTTTTTAACTGTACTGTCAGTATAAAGTCAGGAATCAGGTGTAAAACAGTGGAATGTCATGTTTCCCAATAAGAGCTAAGATTGAGTCGGGACCTTTTGTTAAATCTTTAGTTTTTTCATCCTGTTTATTTGAAAAATTCAGGCCTTGCACACCGCGAGTTGGTTTATTTTTAGACACACTGCGCGTGGCGGGTTACTGTGTTTTATTGCCCGTCTCTCTCTCTCTGTCTTTTTTTCTTCTAAGCCCGTCTGTCGTCCCAAGGCTAACCCTGTGCGTATAATTACATTAATGTTAGTATTTGTATCTAGGTCATTATGAAAATACAGTACACGTTTTATACAGTGGGTGTGGCAACACATTTATGTGTAGAATGCAGTAGGAAAAGCAGAGATCATGTGTTGCGCCATGACTGCGTTATTAATCTCAGGCTTTTGCGCTATTGGGAACGCACTGGTCTTGCCTCATTCTTCTTTCTTTCTTATATTTGCTTTCTGCTTTATATTTATGTTCTAATTTATATATGGGTATTAAATTTTTTCGTCACAAAGAGCAAGAAGATTATGATATTCTAAAGCAAGCTCTCTTAGTCAGATATGAGAAAAACAATGAATTCCATAGGAAGAAATTTAGAAATGCTAATCTACTGTCTGGGGAGACTTACCACAATTTCTCTGCCAGATTGGAAACTTATTTGGAGAAATGGACTGCTCTGGGGAAAACCCAGGATTTAAAGGAAATGATCATGATGGAGCAGTTAGGAGAGTCCATGGCTCCAGACTTGAGAACATTTCTCATTGAACAAGGGGCAGAGAGATTGGGGGAGATTCTCAATGTTGCTGAGAGATATCAGGCAGCCCAGTCAGAAGTAGCTGGCATTAAAAAGAAATCAGTAGATAATAAAACCCCATATACTCAGACTAAGATTGACAATAGAGAACAAGGCTCTAGATTTAAACCAAATTATGATAGTCAAAGATATGATCCTAGAGATAGAAACCCTCAAACAAATGACAAGAAACCTTACAGGCCAGAAGGAAGATGGAGTAAATTTTGCAAGTTGAACAATCATAACACCCGAGACTGTAAGAACAAACCTCCATATTACGCTGCATGCCTTAAAACAGGACACAAGGGAAAGAAGGAACAACCTACTGGACAGCAGGAACCTCATCATCCCCTGTATATGAAAATGTAGTATGCAATAGGGCCACCATTAAGTGCCTTTATGATACTGGATTGGATTTTGACTCAGTCGTGAGATCTCACATAGTGCACCCAGATCAATATACCACAGAAACAGTGGAGATCCCAGGGGCGACTAAGGAATTAGCAACCATGACACTTCCCATTGCAATAATCAATGTAAAAACTCGCTATGTGGAAGGAGTGATTAGAGCAGCAGTGATAAACGAACCAATCTACCCTCTGATACTGGGGTATAGATACGTGTTTTTGGGAAGTCCCAAAAGACCAGTGATCATGACAGCAGTACAGACCAGGTCACAGTCAAGAAAGGAGGAAGAAAACCCAATAAATACTTATCCAGAGGAGATGAGGAAGGCACATGCTGACGATAGGTCACTAAAGCCGTGTTTCAGGAAACTCCCAAAAAGCCGTACCTCTCCAAACAAAGGAGATTTTTATATTAAGAACAAATTAATGTATAGGAAGGCTGGAACTGGTTCAAATGGTCATGGACAGCTGGTACTTCAATTTTCATATATGGAAAAGGTGATGGAGTTAGGACATGCTATCCCCTTCAGTGGTCATATGGGGATTAGCGCCACAGGACAACGTATAGCTTATCATTACTTCTGGCCAGGAATAACAGAGGATATAAAGAGATATGTGAAATCCTGACCAGAATGTCAAAGGGTAGCTCCAAAACATTGGACTGCACCTGCAACTCTAGGGGAGATGCCAATCATGGGAACCCCTTTCGAGAGAGTTGCAGTGGATATTGTGGGACCTCTCACACGTACCAAGAGGAGGAACAGTTACATTCTTACTATGGTGGACACTTGTTCTATGTGGGAAGAGGCAGTAGCCCTGTCATCAATTGATTCCAAACATGTGGCAGAGGCGTTGCTTACAATATTCACAAGGTTACTTTTTCCCCACCAGATCTTGACTGATAATGGATCACATTTCAATGGACGCTAACTGAGGAAGTTTTCAGGATCTTCCAAGCCAGCCACTTTCATTGTAGTCCGTATCACCCCCAAGGAAACCGGGCAGGTGGAAAGATTTAACGGGACACTTATTTCCATCCTGAGAAAGTTTGCACATGAGAAACCTGATACATGGGATCAATACATACCCGCGGCCCTCTTTGCTTACCGGGAAGTCCCTCATAATTCAACAGGAATGGTGCCGACAACTTTGCTATTTGGCCGGCCCATAAAAGGTCCATTGGAATCCTTATTGAGGACATGGACTGATGAGAAGGCAGAAGAGACTGTAACCTTATCATATCAGTATGTGAACGAGCTGACCACTCGATTAAAAACTGGCTGGAAATTGGCAAATGATAACCTAAGACAAGCCAGGAAAAAACATGCTGCATATTATAATAAGAAAGCGAAGGATAGGGAGCTTGCCGTGGGAGAGAAGGTGCTTCTTCTGTTACCCGGCAGCAGCAACAAACTTCAGATAGGGTCACAAGGTCCATACACAGTTCTAGAAAAGATATCTAGAACTAATTACAAGATAGACAAGAAAGAAAGAAAAAAGTCTATCATGTGAACCTCTTTAAGAAATAACAGGATAGAGAAAATCAGGAGGAAGCACATTTAATGACCTTGGCCATAGCCACCGAGATGAAAAATGAACCTCTCACGTCTTACGAATACCCCCTAAAACCATGCAAAACTCCCGCACAGGTGAAAGTCAGTAATCATCTGAGAAAAGTGCAGAGGGAGAAGATTCAACCGGTTCTGGAAAATCATACAGACGTGTTAACGGACAGACCGGGGCACACTGACTTGTTGGAATATGATATGAAACTGCTAGACCCAACACCCATCTGTATGAGAGCCTATACTATCCCACTCGCAAAAGAGAAAGCTTTAAAAGAGGAGATAGATTATCTGTTACAAGAAGGGATTATTTCTCAAAGTGAATCTTCTTATTGCTCCAGTGTGGAATTGTTGAGGAAACCCTCTGGGGAACATAGACTGTGCATAGATTACAGGAAACTGAATGCTGTCACAGAAAGTCAGGTGGATCCATTACCTGATACTAACCAACTATTTGCCAGGTTGAATAAGGCAAAATATTTCTCAAAAGTAGATCTCACAAAGGGATATTATCAGATTCCAGTGAAGCCTGAGATTCGACCTTATCTAGCTTTTAGCACCTCGGAAGGGCACTATGAATTCAATATGTTACCTTTTGGGTTGAAAAACGCTCCGAGTGTGTTCTCTAGAATGATGAGAAAATTATTGGATCCCATGAAAAACCCATGTAATACACATTTCATTAATGATATCCTCATCGCTACGGAAACCTTTGAAGAACACGTTAACTCTTTGAATATGCTATTTGATAGACTCAGAGAGGCAAACTTAACTGCTAGACCAACAAAATGTTGTATTGGATGCAAGGGATTGGAATTCTTGGGACATACTGTACATCAGGGTAGCATGACCCCCTGACCCTAAGAATCTAAAGAAATTGCAGAGAGCACCCAGACCCCAGACTAAGAAGGATGTAAGATCATTCGTCTCACTTTGTGGGTTCTACCAAATATATATTAAAAATTTTAACTGTGTGTTTGCTTCTCTGACAGATTTAACTCGTAAAGGGAAACCAGATAAAATAGAATGGTCGGCAGAATGTGAGCTGGCATACCATGAGTTAAAGCAAAAACTCACCACTAAGCCCATATTGAAATTACCTGATTTGAGTCAGGAATTTGTGGTGAGAACGGATGCAAGTAATGTGGGACTGGGAGCCACATTGTTGCAAAGGTCCTCTTCACCAGACGGAGAGTTGAACCCAGTTGCATATGCTAGCCGCAAATTAAACAGAGCGGAACAAAACTACTCAACTATTGAAAAGAATGTTTGGCTTTAGTCTGGGCGATAAAGAAATTCCAGATCTATCTGTATGGTAGACATTTCGTGGTGCAAAGCGATCATCAGCCACTGGTTTTTCTGGCCCAGGCAACACATGGTAATGCATATTTGTTAAGGTGGTCTTTGCTCATCCAACCTTACTCGTGTACCATTGAGTATATTCCGGGTTCACAGAACGTTGGGGCAGATTTATTGAGTAGGCACCCGCCTGTAGAAACCAAGGATCATCATAAAGCCTAGTTGAGTTAATTTGATCGGGATTGTAACAAAGAAAATAAAGCTGCACTCGTTGTGCATGCTTTTTAACAGGGGAGATGTGTAGGAAAGTACTCCGTGTAACACCCCGCTCAAATTTCCCCGATTCAAAAATCTAGTAAAGTAAATTTCAAACCCATAACACTACAACTATATTTGAAAAATTGCCAAGGACAAGGTCAAACGTACTGCTAAAAATTGGACACAATGATTTGAATTTTCCACTATTACAGTAAAAAATCTATAAATAAATTCCATGTTTGACCTTGGTCTGAAAACCAAAGTTAAATTTACCGCTTGAAAATTAACTAACCTGCTCCTAAAATCTATTAATAGCTACAGTATTTGAAATCGTCTCAAGGCCAGCGTAAAATCAAACCACCAACATTTAAAAAAAGTAAAGGTTTGAAATTTCTAACACCAAGTTAAAAAGGTTACTACCCCAAACACACACGTTCTACCCTTCCCAATATTTATGACGAAAGCCGCCAAGCTTGGCAGCGAACCAACTTTTTACATTGTGTAGAAGGGAGAGAAAAGATGGATTAAAATGGAAAGCAAGCCTAACTTGTGCGTTTGAAAAGAAACTTAGATAATTTATTTCGTTATGAATAATAGGGATGTCTTGAAGGGTAGCATTAATATTGGTTAATATATATTATAAAATTTTCCCTTATAATAAATTATCTGGCCTTAGACAATTATTTTATTATTTTATTACACCATGTCTTCCTGTATTGTGTCATCAGTTCTAAGGGTTTATATGTCTACTTCATTCCATTCATGTCATTGACTGGCCTATAACAAACTTACACCATGTCTTCCTGTATATTGTGATCAGCTTTAGGTCTTTGTATATCTACTTCATTCCCTTCGTGTCATTGACTGGCCTACAACAAACTTACACCATGTCTTCCTGTATTGTGTCATCAGGTCTAGGTCTTTGTATGTCTACTTCATTCCCTTCATGTCATTGACTGGCCTACAACAAACTTACACCCTATCTTCCTGTATTGTGTCCTCAGCTCTAGGTCTCAACCACCGTCCTTTTCAGGACGAACGAAGAAGAAGAAGAAGAAGCTCTAGGTCTGTGTATGTCTACTTTATTCCCTTCATGTCATTGACTGGCCTACAACAAACTTACGCCATGTCTTCCTGTATTGTGTCATCAGGTCTAGGTCTTTGTATATCTACTTCATTCCCTTCATGTCATTGACTGACCTACAACAAACTTACACCATGTCTTCCTGTATTATGTCATCAGGTCTAGGTCTTTGTATGTCTGCTTCATTCCCTTCATGTTATTCACTATGTCACTACTCCCACCCAGGTACCACACTAACAGCAAGACGGACAACTGTAGTGGTTTACACATAAATGTGAACATGTCTTGTCGTATTGTCATGAATTGAAATGTTTACAAGTTTTGAATGTTTACAAGAGTAAAGTTTGGCTTTTTTTAGATTTGGTGCTGATAAATAAAATGGAAATGTAACAATACAGGCGTCCATTTCCGTGACTACCAATAACACAGGGCATTAAAATTCTTTATTACAACTGAATATTATTGTTGTAAATTATTCCTGTGCATTAAAAAAACCCTCAATTATTTCGTGTCAATAAAATTTAACGTTAGCTCCTGATCTTAAGAGTCTGAACATGAGAATACAGTATTTACGTGCATCAGCCTGATAATACAATATGTACGTGCATCAACATGAGAATACAGAATTTACGTGCATCAACATAAAAATACAACATTTACGTTCATCCACCTGAGAATGCAGTATTTACGTGCAACAACATGAGAATACAACATTTACGTGCAACAACCAGAGAATACAATATTTTCGTGCATCAACCTGTGAATACAATATGCACGTGCATTAACTTTAGAATACACTATTTACGTGCATCAACCTGAGAATATAATATTTACGTGTTTCAACCTGATAGTACAATGGTTACGTGTATCAACATGAGAATACATCATTTACGCGCAACAACCTGAGAATAAAATATTTACGTGAATCAACCTGAGAGTAAAATATTTACGTTCATTAATCTTAGAATACAATATTTGGGTGCATCAACCTGATAGTACAGTTTTTACGTGCATCAACTTGAGAATACAACATTTACGTGCATCACCTTGAGAATGCAACATTTACGTGCATCAACCTGAGAATACAACATTTACGGGCATCAACCTGAGAATACAACATTTACGGGCATCAACCTGAGAATACATCATTTACGGGCATCAACCTGAGAATACAAAATGTGCGTGCATCAACCTGAGAATACAATATATACGAACATCAACATGAGAATACAGTATTTACGCGCAATAACGTGTACAGTAATTCCGTGAATGAATCTGAGAATACAGTAGTTACGATGATGAACCTGAGAATACAGTATGTCTGTGAATAAACCTGATAATACAATATTTACATGTTTTAACCTGAGACTACAATATTTGTACATTGAATGCTTGGACGCCTGTTACGTCCATTTTCGCACAACCAATTTTGATTCGAGACTTAACAGATTACTGATGCCGTAATCTAACTATGTTAAACGTACTTAGGTACGCATCTATGTTTCTTATGTAACTTAAAGGTATTATGCACCAAAGTGCACAAATTCGGTGCGATAAAATCGTTAGTTGCCATAGAACGCTGATGACGTCAGATGGTGACGTCATAGAGCTGAGAGACAAGATGCCGGTTTTGAACACAGACATTGTGCTGGTCTTTTGAGTCCCATGTTGCGGAATTAACTAATTATAATTTGATGTCTTAGCTACCTTCCAGGGCGAAGCGTTAGCCACAGCCAAGTTCGATTTATATTCGTCAATATCTCCACGTGATATTTGACGTATGTACTTTTTCTGGTACCTCAGCGTTATGTATGCTGACATTGAAATCCCTCACCACATTCATTATTCCTGTGTCGTCCAGCTGTTTTAAGTGTTGATAATGTAGACCAGCGGTTTTCAACCTTTTTGAGTCCATGCATCCCCTGACCAACTACACTCTTTCTGCGGCTCCCCTGTGGGATAACTGGTTAAAAACTCTAGGGATGTTTCGACATTTAGCCTAACTAACCGTGAATTATAGAAACAACTTCTGCACTAAAATCTATTTCATTGTATGTAATGAACTGCTGCAAACCTAATAAGTAGTCCCTTTCTCATCCTTCATTGATTTTTCTCTTTCAAAGAAGAAGCTTCTTTTTGAAGGTCTAAACTGTGTCAATAAGTTGAATCAAATGAGTTTCACTTTGTTGCAGACATTTATTCAACGAGTTCAACTTTTGAAAAAGATCACAGAAGTATGCAACCTTTAACAGGAAGTCAGTGTCCAAAAAGCACTTAGCACTGACATGGTTTTCTTCTTCAAGATAAGAATAGAGTTCTCGCCTAAGTTCAAAAATGTGCGATAATACATGGAAATCCATCAAGTGCTGCTATAAAATAAAAGACGTATGCTCAGCCCCCATATCGTGACACATTTTAATGATAAACCTAGCTCTATGAGGTTGAGTTTTAATAAAGTTCACCACATTTATGACAGTTTGCAGGACTTCTTTCACATCAACTCTCAAATGCTGTGAAGCCAGTGCTTCTCTTTGGATAATACAATTGGTCCAAACAGCATCAGGAGCTTTGCCTCGGAAGAGGGCTTGTAGGCCACTGTAACAGCCCGACATTGAACGAGCACCATCGGTATACACACCAACACAATGAGCCCAGTCTATTTTTTTTTCCGCCATGAAGTTGTCCACAATTTCAAATAAATTTTTTCCTGTCGGACCTGCATTTATGTCCTTACAAAAAAGAAGATCTTCAACCATTTCGTTTTTTTTCATCAACAAACCGCACATAACAGATTAAATGAGCATCTCTATTGCTATCTGTGGCCTCATCAAGCTGCAAAGCAAAGTCCTTCCCCCTCAATTTTTCTATAATTTGTTCATTAAGATCCTCTCCTAAATCTAGAATTCGACGGCTAATTGTACTGTGTGACAAAGGAATGGGCAAAAGCTGTTTTCCCACGGACTTTCCAACCATAATGGACACCATATCAATAGCACATGGTAAAACGAGTTCTTCTGCAATCGTATGGGGTTTCTTACATTTTGCTACAGGGTATGCGACCTTGTAGGACGGTAGAACAGCTTTACTTGAGATTGTCGCCTGCTTAGAAAATGTTGCTTTTTCTTCTTTCATTTGGATCAGCTTTCTAGAGAAATATTCTCTTGGTTTGTTACGTCATTCTTATGAACACTTTGTAAATGGTGTTTCAATTTGCTAGGCAGCATACATTCGACAGAGTGTATTTTGAAACACAAAACACACTGTGGACGCTCTTCATCGTTCACAAGAGTGCACGAGAAACCAAAATCTAAGTAACCTTCGTCGTATTTTCTAAACTTACGTTTCCTTTCCTCATTACCACTTTCTTTGTCATCCTCAACAAGTTCTCGCTTTTTACTAACACTTGCAAAATTAAAATATCTTTACAAGGTTTATATCAAACTCACAACACAATGAAAAACGTTTGAAAACAGAAAATCACTGTGTTACCTACTATGGTCGCGCAAGGAGAATGCGCGGAAAGTTGATAGGCGGGTCGGGGGAGTGGGGCTTCAAAGGCTGGCTAACATCAAAAGGGAAATTTCTCAGGGGTCACGCAGGTTGACAAACACCAAAACTGAAATTGTCCACAGCTCTGTGTTTTCTTTACAGCTAAATACGAATCAAATAAACGCACAACCGTCAGTCACGGCGCCCGAGATCGCCGCGGCGCACAGGTTGAAAAACTCTGATGTAGACCATCAGGGCTTGGGAAGGCGTTTCTACTGGTTTCTAAAGTGTGCATAATGCCACTTTTTTTAAACAAATGTGGTCGACATATACATCACATTTTGTGTCATTCACCAAACATGATCCTTAATTTAGAGATAGGCGGATAGATGGATAGGCATATATATATATATATATATATAGATAAATAGATAGATTGATAGACAGATAGATAGATAGATAGATAGATAGATAGATAGATAGATAGATAGATAGATAGATAGATAGATAGATAGATAGATAGATAGATAGATAGATAGATAGATAGATAGATAGATAGATAGATAGATAGATAGATAGATAGATAGATAGATAGATAGATAGATAGATAGACAGACAGATAGATAGATAGATAGATAGATAGATAGATAGATAGATAGATAGATAGATAGATAGATAGATAGATAGATAGATAGATAGATAGATAGATAGATAGATAGATAAATAGATAGGTAGGTATATAGATAGATAGATAGATAGATAGATAGATAGATAGATAGATAGATAGATAGATAGATAGATAGATAGATAGATAGATAGATAGATCAGTGCTAGATTGTATTGTTCAGGGGAGTTTACTAAGGTAAGTTTATATGTTTAAGGGAAAGAAATACGCAAAAATTAAAATATAGTTTTGAAAGTAGCTGTTAACTTATTTTCATCTATTAATAATTTACGTTAGCTTTTTCTTCTTTGCGGCTGCACGTCCAATTGTAGATTGTGAGATATATTTCATATTGTAAGTATTGTAATCTTTTTGTCATTTATTTTTTTTTAAAGAATACATTTTACAACAGCAGGCTCTGTATTCAATGATTTTTTAATATTTGCATGTGTAACTTTTAATGGATAATTGGAGCAAAATTCGGCAGAAATATAAAAGATCTAACGCAGCTAAAAAGAACTATCAAACACAATTTAAAATAGTAATAAATATAGAAGCAAAATACCACCCTGGGAACTAAAAACACCAATCATAGACTACTCACTTACTGAAAAGATCAAACAAAACATAGAAGATAAGGAAGCCAAAATGATAAGTAGAAAGTTCATAGATCAACTAACTAAACAAAGTCTGGCCGTCTACACTGATGGATCCAAGGGTGATAGTGGGCAACTAGGTGCCGGAGTTGTAATACCACAATGGGGAATAACAAAGAGCTACAGTGTAACTGAACGGGCTTCGATTTTTACCGCAGAGATGGTAGCAATTCTTAAAAGTTTAGAAATAATCGAAGATAACCCACCAGAAGCTGTTACGATATTTACAGACTCACTATCATCACTACAAGTACTAGAACATTCAGGTAAATGTAGCCGGCCAGACATAAAGGAAGAAATTCTAGCAATTAATACATCACTAGGGAACAGAGGATGTAGTGTGAGGCTAGTGTGGGTTTCAGCACACATAGGTATTGCTGGTAACGAGTTGGCAGATCAGAACGCCAAGAATGAAAGAACAAGTAAAAACACTATAAGAGCAGGAGTGGGAAGGTCGGAGATCAAGAGCCAAGAGAAGATAACTATAAACGAGGAATGGAAGACAACATGAAAGAAAAGTAGAAAAGGCAGACACGCGTTCAAACTACTGAAAGAACCAATGAGGACGTGCCAGGTCAGAGAAGAATTAAAGATACCATCAAACAAAAAACTGTGGCGTCTCCGTCTCGGTGCAACATACTTTATGATAGACGAACCACACTGCCAAGAATGTCAGGAAGAGAATGACATAGACCACTACCTAATCCACTGTAAAAAGTACGAACAACAAAGGCTTGAATTAAAAACTTACTATAGAAATCACAATATAGACTTGACAGGTAATAAGGTTTTAAGTATAGATGTCCCAAGAGATGCCCAATCAATACTTAAAAGATATATACATAAAACAAAGGAAAACATATAAGGTTAGTCTTTCTTCTTCTTCTTTGATCCTTAGCCGCCGACAAATACCAATATAAATTAAAATCAGCAACTGCTAAAGACAACAGCTATGTAAATTGAATACAAAATTAAAAAAAAAATAAAATGAAACTAAATACCACAATTGTAACCAAATTTCAGGTTGAACAGGGTAGACCAAGATGGAACGAGAAGAGGTCATAACGGTCAGCTGTTAAGTGCCCGCTCTCCACCCATCACCTCATCAAAACTACAACAAACAATGTATAATGGTAAACTTACTTGACTTACGCATTTTCGTGGTA
Organism: Oreohelix idahoensis; assembly: GCA_024509875.1. NCBI lineage: Eukaryota > Metazoa > Mollusca > Gastropoda > Stylommatophora > Oreohelicidae > Oreohelix > Oreohelix idahoensis. The sequence goes on from JAMPIV010004207.1 coordinate 155,868, forward strand.
CAACAAAACATGACAGATAACTGAAACAGACTACAATAACTTTTGTAAAAGAAGAGGGTCTTTTTCATTTTTCACTACGACTCATTCTTCTTCTTTGATCTTTACCCGCCGACCGTCAAAGCAGTCAATGGCCATCACGCCTGGTGGCGTCTGGTAAAGCATTAACAAATTGATTACACTTCGCTCGGTCGGTGGCCATCCTTCGTACAGTGCGCCAACTCTGGTTCATTCTTTGCATCTCAGCGCTAACAGTCCTCCGCCAAGTTGTTTTTGGTCGGATTCTCTTTCGTTTTTCTTCAGCGGTCCATAGATTAGCTATTCTTGTGATGGCATCGGGGTCTCTTCTGAATACATGGCCAACCCAGCTCCAGCGTCTGCCAGCTATGATGGTGTGCATGTCCTCTTGCTTGCTCCGAGTAAGCAGATCTTGGTTGGTGATGGTATTCGGCCAAATAATTCGGTAAATTTTTCTTAGGCATGTAGTGTGAAAAGATGACAATTTCGACATCTCCTTCTCTGTAACTCTCCAGCATTCCGCACCATAGAGAAGCACAGAAAGCACACAGCTCTGATATAATCTTAATTCTGTCCTTGTGCTGTACTGAGAGGACTTCCAGATGTTGTTTAGACTAAAAAAGACTGTTCTTGCTTTGTTCATTCTGTTGCTTGCTCCGATGTCTGGTGTTACTATGCATCCTAGGTATGTAAAGGTGTCTGTCAAAATAATAGACGGAAAGAAAAAAAAATGGATAATGCGTTACCAATTCCGTTACAGTTGACAGTGAGAAGATTTGCAGATTTTTATATAACTCAACACACTTTAGTCATAGAGAAAGAAATAAACATACATATTAATCCAAATGTAAACTAGTTTGGATGCGAGTCACAGGCAACGACTACAACCCACAGAAGCCAGATCCAAGCCTCAGATATGAGGTATCTCAGGAAGGTGACTAAAGTAACAAGAAGAGACATAGTCCACAACCAGACGATAAATAATGGCATAAAAATCCAACCCCTGCAGACCCAAGTATAACAGTCCTAACTAAGATAGTACTGCCATGTCGCTAGAATGGGAGAAGATCGGCTACCCTGACAAGTATGGGAAACTAAGAGCCAGGGATCCAGACCTCCAAAAGTCCGCTGGGAGGACAACATTGGACAATCTCTGAAGAACTGATAACTAGAATGGAACCAGGCAAGGACGAAGACAGCCAACAGGATAGTATGGCACTCTCTCTTCCAAACCTCTACACCTCACGGTAGAAGAGGATCGACTAAGTAAGCAGTAAGTAAGTAAACTTTGAAGACTGAACGCCAAAGAGGTAGATCACATGGTCTGTAATTGTAATACAGTGACACAAACTTTGAACTCTTTGAAACAGACATTACAAAAATTACAACAACAGAAGTAGTTTTGTATAAAGAAGTTATGCTCAATATCTTTCACAAAATTACACCATGCATTAAAGTTAAGTTATTTACACGTTTGGCAGAATATAGACATCTAGTATAGATTTGCAGAAATAAAGCCGTCTATGAACAAAGGATATTTAACTCAGAACTTTTTCTACATGTATTCACACATAAAACAAAACACTTAAATCATTCGACTTAGTTTTTTTTAGATAGAACTTGCAAAATTAACTTGTGTAGATATTGCGACATTAGATTTATTAATAGTATAAAAAAGTATTAGTAGCGTTTGTAGCGATGTTATGTATGGTTTTATACTTATGTATGTGTATGTAAGTGTACTTGGGCTTGTACCAACGCATGTTTCTTTGTCTTGTATTTGCAGCTACATTTCTTTGTAATTGTTATGACTGAATTTTGTTAATGTGTAATGTAAACAGATTCACTTTTGAGAATTAAAAACATAAAAGAGATTCTTTTTAAAATAAGAAGGTTTGTGTTTGTCGGAGTGAACCAGCTTACCTATTATCGTATTCACAAGTCAAAATCCCGATAAGTAGCATCTCCATTTAAGCTTACTTTATCTGTAGTTTACTTTTGGTACTAGTTAATTGTTTTTAATATTAATTAGTGGTTAGTAGGATTAGTTAACTATTAGCTATAACTATTTGTTAAATAAATTGAATTAATAGTTAGTGTCCTGTGTCTCCCATTGACCATTTCCTGTCGGTCAGAGCCAGTTCTATAAATGTGTATGTCATCTGCTAAAGCCAATGTTTGTCCCAGCGAAGTTGGCGGAATGGAGGCTACTTTTACTGTGTAGATGTTTAACAGCATCGGTGATAGTGGAGAACCTTGGGATGGTCCGGGACAAATGCGCATAGGTTCTGATGTCTATGTTCTCAAGTGTAATACAAATGGTCTCTCAGATATGGCAGCTACTATCCATCGTTTTAGCCATGAGTTAACACTGCACGTCATTACACACTTCATTAACGTTTCATATATTTCTCACTATTGTCATGGTTTTATTGAAATGTCTGTAACCGAGTGCTCTACCCTGTCTTGTTCATATTTTTTGTCCACGCCGGCTTTTCTGTCTTATAGATTCTAATAGCGCTAGTTCTGACATTGGTCATTTCACTCTTACGTTGGACTGGCTAATTACCCCCTTCCCCCCTTTTACGTGTGCACAGCGGCATCTAGCTATGGGATCTTTTATTCTACCTTTCTTGTCGAGAACGGCTATTTCCCTGTTTCTTTGAGTTACAGAGAATCCGTGGACACGGGGAAAACTTGTACCTTGTTATGTGTGCCGCCCTCGTCTCGTCCAGCGAACACCGGTCGCTCGTAGAACCGCAAGCGTTACGGCAAATTACGTCCTTTTTTGTATCTTGACTCGCCCGGGGAATATCTCCCCTAGGTCTTACGTCTGAATTTGTTTCATCTACTGCATGTGAAATATTCACCTGCAGACTCTAGTTTGCTATTTAAGCAAGAGGTCTCTCTCACTGAGTACCACTGTCTCAAGTGGGATTCTACCAGTGAACAAAGTTCAGCGCAGGGCTAATAACAGTTGTTAGTGCAGGAATTCATTCTTTATTCGGTAAGCTCATTTACTTGTTTAATTCCTTCGGGTTTTAACTTAATCTAATAGAATAGAGATCCCGTGTTACTTTAATTCATGTTAAATATATATATACATTCTTTTTTTCCTTAACGTAAATTTTTTCGTTACCGGGATGCTCTGAATTTTATTAATTGAGCCCATATACACGACCACTAAGCCAGTCAGGAAGAGTGAGCTAGTGTAAAGTTAATTTTTACCAAGTTTTTTTTTTTAACGCGTGATGTATGCTGTGTGTAGAATATTGCTGTAGAGAGTTTTTTTTTTTGTGTTGTTTGTTGTTGTTGCTATTTGATACATTTTGAGTACTTTTTTGAGTATATGCTGAACACTATTTGGGTAACCCAGAGAGCGTCGTAACTTAACAGCCAGGGCAGATGTTACTAGAGTATTTAGACGAGGGGTGTGTGCATGTGTATGTGTCCAGATATGTTCACTGTGGGTTGTATTCAGCCTTGCGTGAGCAGACACGCTGGCCAAGTGTCCGATCTATTAACAGAAAGTTAACTCAGAGTATACGAGCAGGCCGACAGAACGGATTCGTCTATAGCCAGTACTTGTGAAGCACATATTATTTGTGCTAGTGGGATTATACCACTATACCTCGATTTCTTTTACGTACACGTAAGCAGTAGCTTTGAGTCCTAGATTATATACCTACAGCACATATTGCCGCCAGTTGCAGTTAACCATCGCCTTAACACATACGGGCTGTCGCCTTTGCCATCCAATCAGTTTCGGCAACACTGTCTGACCCATTATAGTCGGTTACTTATGAGTTTACTGACATAACGACCATAAGGAGTGGCAGTTCTTCGCGAAACTAGGGGCTTAACTCCTTTAGTAAGATTTTCTTGGGAGTGAGAAAGTGTACGGATGCTGGTGGTTTGGAGTGAGACGTTGTGCCTGAGAGATTGAGTGAAGTCTTTTGTTATTTTTCTGTGGTTGTGATATTGATACATTCACTAGTCCGTTTGGAATCCCTGTCACGATGCGTGACCTACCAACGCCAACACGTCATAAATCGATCGTGTACATAGCTTTCAATAGACCACGAATTCTTAATCTCAAATTATATTAAACGCTGTGACCCTAGAAATAGTACAATGCCAAACATAGCAGACGGCTTCAATAAAATACCGTAACACAATCTGAGAATACAATATTTACGTGCATCAACATAGAAATGCAGTATTTTGTGCATCAACGTGATAATACAGTAACCCCGTGAATGAATCTGAGAATACAGTATTTACGTCAATGACCTTACGTCTATGGATCTGAGAATACAGTATTTCCGGGTATGAACCTAACAGTACGGTAGTTACGTGAAGGAGAATACAGTATTTACGTGTATGAATCTGAGAATACAGTATTTCCGGATATGTTTCCTGTTCATGTTTCACTGTGGTGGACGCATGTTAATCGTAACCGTTTTGAATGAATGTTTTGACGTGTGTGGCACGTTTAGCTGTTCCTGTGTTGCCTTTCTTGGATGTATGTAATCTAAGTAGTAAGTGGATACATTTCTACTTCATCACGAAAGCTGTGGAGCACGGTAAACATTTGTTGCTAACGGAAATTCATGTGCCATTATTTCTGGTGCCGCCTTGAGTGGTTCGTAACGTCACTCGTTAAGTCACCACGTCTGAAGCGGGCATAAAAACGTTTGAAGCACGCTTTTACATCGTAGTCATAAAGTATGACCCCAAGTCCAAGGTTTGTCCAATGTGCCGAGGGACTGAATGGTTACTGGGTGAGCAACCGTTAACAGTGGATGTCTGGCGGGCGAGCGGGGCTGCCAGAAGGACTCCCTAAGGTACATCTCTTGCCTCTTCCCTGGTATGGTGGTTCTACCAGGGTGACCGGATGTTTTCACTAATTTATAACACGAATTTATGATTAAAGTTTCATAATAGAATCATCGTCGGAGCTACGGGGAACGTGATCTGTCGCCGATAACCTTAGCTAATGTTAATAGTAAAAATTGATGCAGAAAAAGAGGTAAGGACATAGGAGGAAGGAGAGACCGAGAAGAGCTGGCAAGAGGAAGCTTATGAGTAAAGCTGACAGACTATCACCCAAATATATACGTATAGGCTACTGGCACTGCCGGAGCGCCAAATCAACGAGCGGCTACAATACAAAAAGTGGTGTATGATTTCGACATCCTCATGCTCCAAGAAACAAATTTAAAAGAGCATGTCAACATTAATTGCCCAGGCTATAAATGCTACACCAATTCCCAGTGGACCTGGCAGACGATGGCAAGATATGAATGTCAAGAATGAGCTCCCTCATAAGTGGTTGGATACCAGTGCCCATGTCAGGGATGACGTAGAATTGCAAGGAATGGAACTGAATATAGATGGTAACGATTGGCACATCTACAATTTATTTGCCAACGTCGATCACCTTCCAGAAGAGGGTAACTGGGATATCTCGGTGGAATTGTTAGAGGAACCTGGCAAAAGGTGCTTAATTGTAGGCTATTTTAATGCTAGATGTAAGGAGTGAGGAAAAATCACTGACAAAAGACAGGGCATGGCTTTGAGCCGAGCGCTCATCAATACGAACCTTGATATCTTAAATGATGGCCGTCCGACAAGACTGGCGAATAAACCAGGGGATACTGATGGAGTTATTGATCTGGCATACATCTCTGTGACAGAGTGGGGCAACCCCTCTCGATCTCTGTTTCACTACGGCGGTATCAGATACATTGTTGCACTGATTTTTATTGTGTGCTTTCAATTGTCGCACTTTCTATCTTTCTCTGCTTTGTGTAGCAGATATTATGTATTTTCCTTCTTACACTCTTCTCAAGGATAAGTTATTACGTTTGTTTGTTTCCCGTTCCTTGGCTAAGCTTTGTGTTAAGTCATATTTTGTTAGTAAGTAGTTTAATGTCATGAGATACATGACGTGTATACATGTGTGTGGGTAGAGAATGGTGTAACCTCCTAGTGTATTATTATTGAAGTATGCAAGCTTGGAATTTTACATTTAAAAGTTCAGTTTAGAAGCACGTAGCATGGTTGAAGAATACTCAGGGGCGTTCAGGTGTGAATCGAGGTTTATGGGCACATACGAAAAGCGTGCGAAGTGAATGTAGTTAGCATACTTGTCAGAGAAGTATATTGAGATGTTAAGGGGAGTCTGTGGCCATCCGTCGTGGGAGTCGGTCAGTGTTTTCTAGAGAATGTGAATAGTGTCTGTGATTTTGATTATGTTATATTGAATGTAACGCGATGATGTTCCGCGTAAAGTGTATTTACAAGGCCTTTATATATTGTTATTTACCAGCGTGTTGTGTTCTGTCCCGCGCTTGGAAGTGGATGGATTAAAAGGCACGTCGTTTTCCCGTGTCAAAAGGAGGTCTATGGTAAGACCATTATATGTTATTTGTTGAAGGCACGTTGTTTGCTTTCCCGTGCCAATAGGAGGTCTACGTTATAAAACCCTCGCTGTTCCAGTGTTTGGAAGCCTAATAGGAGCTTGGATAGAAAGCTCGCGTGTATCGACACTATAAGCGCGTTGTGGTTTTCCCGCGCTGTAAAGTTCTGGAGGAACTTGGATGCCTGGTGATTAGACCAGAGATATAGATGTGCGAGGAGTGAATGCCGCACTTACATTGAATACAGACCATAGAGATAGATGAGCGAGGAGTGAATGCCGCACTTACATTGAATACAGACCATAGCGATAGATGTGCGAGGAGTGAATGTCGCACTTACATTGAATGCAGTTGCTACTAGTACGTTAGGATGACTGTACTACATATTCTAATGATGCAAGTATTGTGTACTATTGTTACTGATGTCCAGGACTATGCCGTCAACATTATATGTATGGAACTGTGACCCAGACTTCTGTCAGGTTATTTATTTGTGTACGTACTGTCGTGAGTGTCAGGCAAATTAAACTTTATAAATTAAACTTTCAAATTATACACCAAATATTATACAGTAGGATGCTTACGAAATCTATCCCGTAATATTTGGGCCTGCTGATGTTGTTCAAGTTTAAACTAAACAACCTCTGTAATCAATTCACCAGTGACATAAGTGGTCTACAGAAACGTGCTTTAACATAAGTGGTCGCCAGTGATTTAGGGGGCTCGCATAAGGAATTTTCTGAACCCAGGACTAATGAGAAGAATCGACCAACCCACCCCGGAACCTTGAAGTACGGTACAACTTCGGAAATTCGTTGGACGGTAAATGAAGTGTTTTGACACTAATGAAATTCATCTAAAAGATTTGATTGCACGCAGCCAATTGACATAATGTGAACGGTGGTTTGGTTTTAGTAAAGTAAAAGATTGTAGAAAAATGGTTTAGGAAATATGAATGGATTTGGATACATACTATTTGTCTTAGTTGAAGGGAGATAAAATGAGTGAAGGAATGCTTTGAGAAAAGGGAGGAAACTCCACCTATTACGGTTGCTAGATGAAAGTGTTGGATTTGCATTAAGCAGATTTAGTAGGTTCTCGATTATGGTTGAGAAAATTAGCATGTAATGATTTGGTAGCAGTTAGATTAAGTCCCTAGGTTTTTAGGTTGAGGAAAAAAAAATACGCACGGGGAAAATTGGGATGTGTGAACACAGTTTAGGGGTGAACGAAGAAATGTTTAGAAAATTAGGCAGTTGAGATTGAAACGCGCTAGGCGTAGTAGAGAAAAGGGTTTGTAGTGGAAAAGTTAGATTTGAAACGCGCTCAGCGTAAGAACAGCAAGAATGTGCTGTGAGTTAAAGAGTGATAGAAACCGCTCAGTACATTATTTATCATAAATTGGTGTACGACAGTATTTCTGTGATAGTATTTATTCTGAGGACAAAATGGTTGTGAAAGGAAAAAGTGTATTTCGATAAAGAAACAAAACCAGGTATGTTGAACATTTTGATCTATCACTAGCATGTATAGCTCAGCAGACAAGGTCAGAGCAAAGAAGAAAAATAAAAGTAGTCTTGGCAAAGTGACAGCCCTGGCGGTAAGGCCAGTTTTCTCTCAGTGAGATATACCAAGAGATATATGAAAAAAAACGTAGAAAAAAACAATCAGTATAGAAGAGAGACAAGAGGTTTTGCCTGAAGAATTAGAGAACATTTTGATAGCTGTAACAGGAAGATGACAAAGCAAATGTATGTGAAAAATTGATATTGAGATTGTTTGAAACTGAAGCTTTTATTATACAAGATTGCCAACCGTGAAGAGGAAGGTTGGGCATACCATTTTTACCCATTTATCCACTTATGTTAATAAAGTTCGACATTTGATATTTTCACTGCTGTTTTTCGGGTGAATTCGATTTGATCAACAGTGGGTATGAGAAAATGTAGAGTAAGTCTGAGAGAAGGAAGTTTTTCGTATTTACCTTACAACATACTATCTACTGAAAGGGCAGTGGTCCGAACCTCTAATACTATCAACGGCCACAGAACTCTAATGGTGCACGTGACCAGCCCTACACTATGATAGTTCAAAATACTGCAGACAAGAACGATGGAGCATCAAAGGTTGGACTGAAGGCCAGCGAGAATTGGACTGCGGAGAAAATAGAAAAAATAATCCTGCGAGCTGAAGAAACAAATCAAGACAATACAAAAGAATCTTGCGAGCTGAAGAAACAAATCAAGACAATACAGAAGTCAAGTTAAAGTGAATCGACATCAAGAACAACGAGGTCAAATCAAGGCATCACGAAGGTCTAGTTCACTAAGAAGAATATCAAGAACAAAACAGTTTACATCACCCAACAACCATCAGAGTACAGGCACTCATGCATGAGATAACAATCTGAATTATGAACAGGCCCAACGCGCAAAAATATTATATTACACAGCCGTATAGGCTAAAAAGTGTGCTGTTTGTTCTGAAATACTAAAGTAGCAAGTGTTCATCCCAAGCAAGAAATTCAGATGAAGTAGCACATAAACATTTAGAGATAAGTTAAGTTACTCATTAGTAGTCATTTAAATTATAAGATTTAGATTGATATTTACAATCACAATGTTGCCAAAAAAATTGTTTTGTAGTTCACAAAATTTATAAGTATGGTGCATAGATAGTTGTTAGTTCTTCTTTTGCAGGTCAACCAGGATATTAATATTGTTTTTCCAGGGGTTTTACTAATACTAACACGTACAGGTCAAGTCAAGATGCAACAACAACAACAACTTACTGTGGGTTTAGATCCCAATGTTGCTGCTCTTGAGCAGGTAGCCAAGGCTGTGACTGCTATTAGAAATGAAAGTAAGTTCCAGAATATCCGGAACAGCATAACGCCATACTCAGGTAATCCTAGCTTATGTAGAAAATGGTTGCCTGAGATACAGAGATATTGCACATCGGTCAATATGGACCAAATTGAGTATAAACAAGTTGCATATCTTTCCTCGCATGGATTGGTGGTAGATTTTATAAGACATAGATTTGAAAATTTCCCAGATGAGATATGGGAGGACTTTAGGAAAGAACTAATAAGAAGGTATTCACAAATTACAGATGCATCGTACGCGTGGACTCTGCAGAGGAGCATGCAACAGCAAGCAGGAGAACCCATTCAAATGTTTAGCGACCGGTTATTAAACCTAGCTGAAGAAGCTTTCTTGGGGCAACAAATCAACCAACAAGAGGTGGAGAAACAGTTAGTGGATATATTTGTAGATGGTCTGAATGGTACGCCAATTAAGTTACATCTACTCATGAAGGACCCACAAAACGTGTCACAGGCCATTGCACTGGCTACAGCTGAAGAGAACCTCAGAAGAAGATTGGACCTCAGGCTTGGTAGAGCAGTCACATGTGACGAAACACAGGAAGAACCTATGGAGATAGGACATTGCCAACAAAGAAGGATATAAAGACGAGGGAGAGGAATAGAAACGTTTTATAGGGCAAGACAGGTGGACCGCAAGCCAATCGTCTGTTATGCTTGCATTAGGCTGGGACATAAAGCCTTTGCGTGTAATTATAGGCCACTAGAGCCGCATCACTCAGTAAGGAGAGTCGAGACCTTTAACCCGAGACATAGTAGACAACACAATGGACAACAATATTACAACCATTCCGAAAAGAATAGAAAAGGGAATGAAGTAAATACCAAGAGAGGGAGACTCATCAGAGAGATAGTACAACCACATCACAAGACGGAGAAAGGATATATTGATACAACAAGTGGTGGACATCCGCAAGTGCATAAGATAAGAAGAGCACAGGGTAGATATGATGCCCATCTATACCACAGTCAATGGGAAAGAGTACATCATCATAGGAATTGGTTTGACAGGGGAGTACGTCAAAAACAAACATGTCAAAAATACAGAAATATGACATGCAATAGCAGTAAGAGTACAATCCCACGTTTTAATAACAACCATGGGTCAGGACATTGGGACAGCTTAAATAGGAGAAAAACTAGAATAGATGTGAGGAATTTTATTGGAGAAATCAGGAGAGGAAAGATTATAGCAATAAACAATACGAATATAGGAAGTCAACAGTAGTGCCAAATACGAACGCAGAATGGTTAGAAGATGAATATAGAAGCGGTAAGAGCTTGGAGAAAGATAACAGGATTTTGCCATAAAAATGTCACAACAAAAGAAAGTAATACGCATAGGCCATGGAACTGTCAGACGAACAGTATTCAAGCGACAAGAAAAAAGAAAATAGAAACAAATCGGATGAACATGATTTGTATTGCTACGCAGTCAGAAATAAGAAGAGATGTGTCAACACAGACAGACAATAGTTATGTGCAGGATCAAGTACTCCCACATAAAATGAAAATAACATCACAGCAAGTGGACAACAACAGGAAAAAGAAAACAGAAGTAAAGAAAGGATGTACAGTATACGGATTCTTAATTACACACTTCACAATACACAAACACAGAGGAGACACAAGAAAACACAGGAACGGATAGGGATACATAAGATGGAAACAACACCTAAAGTGAATAACTGGGGTATAACTACAAGAGGTGACAACAGGGTAGTCCAAATGACTAAGAGCGATGAGGAAATAGATATTATTTCCAGTGCGATCATAGATAGCGACGGCGATAGACCAACATTAGCGCGGGAAAAGATTGTTACGAGAGCACAAGTCCATGCAGAACCGGGAACAACATCTGATCGGTTAACCTCAACCCCTCAAAAATTAAATAGGGAACAAGAGGAGATAGGCACATATAGGCCAGAAGAAGACAGAATACAAGTATGGCAGGATACAGAGAGTAAACAGTACAATGAGATTCTAGAAGATACGACAGGAATAAGGAAACAATGGAATAATGCTGAAACAGAAATAGATGCACCTTACAAACATACGAGAGCTGCAGAACAAAGAAACAGAGCTCAGGAGCAGCAGCTATTGAAACAAATGGAGCAACAGATAGAGACTAAACAAAAAAGTGGTGCAAGTCAAACTCAGAACATAGAGGACACATCAGCTAAAGATTCAGATACGCAGGAAGAGATGGAGGAAGAGAATATAAGAGGGATGAAGAGACAGCGGTCGTCGTCATCAGACGATTCAGAGGATTACAGAAAGCGTCTAGCAAAGATGAGACATGTAGAAGAGGTCAGACTGAGGAGGAAGAGTAAGGTAAGAAATAGTGGTGTAGCGGAGATGAAGGACATAAAGGCATTTGTTCAATATATGGACAGGAAATTTGAAGAATTGAAAAAGGAGAAATGTAGTCATAGAGAAGTACAAGAGGAACAAGATAAAACGACCAAGGCAACGGGTAAATGGGAAATAGACAGTGTAGACCATGGAAGGTCGAGGAAGAATAAAGAGGAAGAAGGAAATAAAGATAGAACAAAAATAGAAGAGTTAACTGCACTTTGTGCAGATTTAGAGAGGAAGTTGGAAGAGTTAGAAAGGAAACAGCAAATGAATAGACAGACATCAGAGAAAAAGAAAGATGTAACAGCACCTGGGGCAGGTGATGATAGAAAGGAAGCCACAGAGAAGGCAAAGCAGGAAGAAGTTGAGAAACATGAAGGAAATAGAAGTACAGATCGAAGGGAATACAGATCTAAGAGTAGAGATACTATGGAGGCAAGAAGAGATACGGATCGAGGGGATTACCGATCCAAGAGCCTAGATAGGCTGAGAAATAGCAGCAGAGAGGAAGAGAGAAGTACGAGAGCTACGGATCGAGGGGATTTCCGATCCAAGAGCCAAGATAGGCTGAGAACTAGCATCAGAGAGGAAAAGAGAAGTACGAGGGCTACGGATCGAAGGGATTACCGACCCAAGAGCCGAGAGGCTAGAAAGGAGGAGAGAAATAGGAGTAGTAGCAGGAGAGATACGAGGAGTATAAGTAGAGGTCAGGGCAGCGACATAGAACCTGAAAGAAACTCAGGGAGCACGAGAATGGAAGAAATGGAAGGTTGAGAGAAAACCAGACAAAGTGTGGAAGAAGTTAGAAGAGTAGAGGAGACACAAAATGGTGATAAACTAGCGATGGAGACGCTTAGAGCCAGAGAGGCTACGATGTTGAAGATGTTAAAACTAATGAGTAAGTGAGGTAAGAAGTAGATTAGAGGCCATGGTAGTATGGCGCAAATTATGGAGCAAAATGAAGTATGGAGAATGACGGAGTAATATGAAGATAGAGATTTTGAGGAAGAAGTAGAGGAGGACAGCAGAAACGTGGAGTATTATGGTAAAAGGTGGAGAAATATGGAGGTACGGAGTAAAATAAAGCTTTTATAGAGATTTTGAGAAGCCGTAGAGCAGGACGACAGAAATATGGACAAATTGGAAGAATAGAGAAAAATGAAGTATGGAGAAAAATTGAGACGGAGATTTTGATGAAAAAGGGAGAGAAGTACAACTTGAAGCGGGAGTCTAGTTGTTTGGAAACTAGATGCAATCGTTCTACACTGAACATAAAAGTAAGCAGAGTAGGTCCGAACGATGGACTACTGCAGTGGTGAAAGAGAAGAGGAAAGAGGCAGGGAAGCCATAGATTAAGGGAGAGAGACGTAGAGAATGGGAAATTGAGAAGTCACAGAGAGGAGACGGAAAAGAATTACGAGATAACTAAAGGAGCATATGGAGAAACTATAGAGAATATGGCGGTAGATGATAGCCATAGAGAAATGGCGATGATATGGAGACAATGGGTAAATAGAAGTGATAGTCTGGAGGTAGCTGATAAAGGAGTTGAGGAAGATGCAGATTTGTTTTTCTTCGGCAGTTACCAGAGTCATGTGAAGACGTTGTGGGAAGCGAGGCTTCTCCAAGTTATAAGAAATAGAGAGTTATATGGGGACAATAAGAAAGAATAATAAGAGATAGAAATGCTAAGGAAATGAGAATAAAGGAGATGAGTAATTATGTTGAGGAAACAGTACACATTTGTATATGGTTATGGGTTTCTTTTAACCCCAAGGGAAGATAGAAAGGAAATGTGGAAGACATATGACAAGTAGGAAAAGCCATAGACAAGGCAACATATAAATTTGAAGAAGAGATAAGTAAAAGTTCTGGAGAGAACGAAAAAGAGGGAAACGAAGCCATATAGGAAATGCCAGATTTATAAGAGGAAGACAAGATACACAGTAAAAGTGGATCGGAGATGAGAATGGACAATAGACATGGATGGTAAGGAAAAGTAAATGCGCAAGGAGGAAAAATATGCAACTAAGAAGAACGATTAATGAGATAGGCGGAATTTCAAGATAATTCGCGTAGGAGGGATATTAAACTTGGGAGTAGATATAAAAGGGATGGTAAATGGCTAATGAAGTTAGAAAGGAATTAGTAAGAGTAGAAAAGGAGCAAACGATAAGGTGTACTATGAAATGAGTTGTATTAGGCACAAGGTGTAATATGAAATGAATTGCATTATGTGCACGTTGTAACATGAAAAGAGTTGTATTCAGTAAAATGTATAATATGAAAACACTTCCATGATGGAAAATGTATACTATGAAATTGAAATTATAGACAGGAAGATGTGTGAGGTTGATTGGAAGTGGAAAATGGCGGGTCGCATTAAGATCAGTTGGTGTTTGGCTCATTGGGACAGGTGTTGGTGAAGAGAGGGATGGAGCTGGTAGTGGAAGAGGGAAGGAAGAGAGTGAGTGCAGATTTTTCGGGAAATTTTCTCTGTGCGAGAAATTTTTTTATTTTTTTATTTGGGAGATGTGTGAACGGTGGTTTGGTTTTAGTAAAGTAAAAGAGTGTAGAAAAATGGTTTAGGAAATATGAATGGATTTGGATACAGACTATTTGTCTCAGGTGAAGGGAGATAAAATGAGTGAAGGAATGCTTTGAGAAAAGGGAGGAAACTCCGCTTATTACGGTTGCTAGATGAAAGTGTTGGATTTGGGTTAAGCAGATTTAGTAGGTTCTCGATTATGGTTGAGAAAATTAACATGTAATGATTTGCTAGTAAGCTTTAACGAAAAGAGTATTTTGTTCAGTTAAATCGTCAAAGGGAGATAACGTAGAATTAAGTCCCTTGCCGGTTTTAGTGAGTTGAGGACAAAAGTACGCACGGGTAAATTGGGATGTGTGAACACAGTTTAGGGGTGAACGAAGAAATGTTAGAACGGGGATTTTGGCAGTTGAGATGGAAACGCGCTAGGCGTAGGTAGAGAAAAGTGAAAAAGTTAGAATTGAAACGCGGTCAGCGTAAGACTTGTGTCGGTATGGCCTGTTCCAGTGTTTGGAAGCCTAATAGGAGCTTGGATAGAAAGCTCGTGTGTATCGACACTATAAGCGCGTTGTGGTTTTCCCGCGCTGTAAAGTTCTGGAGGAACTTGGATGCCTGGTGATTAGACCAGAGAGAGAGATAGATGTGCGAGGAGTGAATGCCGCACTTACATTGAATACAGACCATAGAGATAGATGTGCGAGGAGTGAATTCCGCACTTACATTGAATACAGACCATAGCGATAGATGTGCGAGGAGTGAATGCCGCACTTACATTGAATGCAGTTGCTACTAGTACGTTAGGATGACTGTACTACATTTTCTAATGATGCATGTATTTTGTACTATTGTTACTGATGTCCAGGACTATGCCGTCAATATTATATGCATGGAACTGTGACCCAGACTTCTGTCAGGTTATTTATTTGTGTACGTACTGTCGTGAGTGTCAGGCAAATTAAACTTTATAAATTAAACTTTCAAATTATACACCAAGTAAAATACAGTAGGATGCTTACGAAATCTATCCCGTAATATTTGGGCCTGTTGATGTTGTTCAAGTTTAAACTAAACAACCTCTGTAATCATTCGACTAGTGACATAAGTGGTCTACAGAAACGTACTTTAACACTTTGCAAAGGAGCGTCAGAAATAATATTAACGACATGCGAGTTGGTAAAATTCCTTTGTACCAAATCTTGGCCTCGACAGATTAGCCCCACAAAGATGCCAGCGTATCTACAAATCGCTGATAAAGGCCAAAATACGGGGCAGATAACGAGATTTTCCGTCTGCTAATAGATTACTTTCTGATAAAGTAATAATTTGTTACATCTGAAACAAAGTTTACAGTTGTGTCAGTGATTTTGTCTACCAGGTAATCGGATGTTTTCACACCAAACATGTAAGAGATGACTTATGCATTTCGTTTAAAATTTTCCCATGTCGGAAATATTTTGAATTTTACCATGGGACCTTTATGTTTAAAAACTATTAGATTTCTACTTAGTAGCATAACAAACAGATGCGGGGGTAGGACAGGCATATAACCTGACACGTTTTAGTGTTATTTCACTGTGAAAATTTACTGTGAGATCCACGCTTGCCACGATGATACAAGACCATGCCAGAGTTAGAATTCAGAATTCCTTTTATCAGCCCCGACCCTTTCTTGGAGAATCTTGATGGACTATAAAAACAGACCAGAAAATCTCTATCATTGTAATAAGGAAACCGGAACTGAGAAAACTGAAAATATACGGGGTCATAGAGGGATTTATGTTATTAAAGAAAGGACATCTCAGGTGATTGTAAGAGGCCGATTCGTCTCTTTTATTCATCTGAGCAAAAAGTATGTGAGCCAGGATTGATGTAAGTTGCCATTGTATATATATATATATATATATATATATATATATATATATATATATATATATATATATATATATATATATATATATATATGTTAGTTGACATGTTAGTAATATAAAATGTAAAATGACAACTGACACCAATCCTGGCTCCGGGAAATATGGAATAGAGATTTGAGAAATGATGTACTGGTTGAAGAGAAGAGTGAATTAAAAAAAAACAAGCCATCAATAGATTTAATATCTTGGCGAAAGAGGCCAAGGATAAAGTTTGGGAAGCCTTTGTGACACATGTGGGCACCGATAAAACACTACTGAAATTCTAGGCCCTTCACCGGCGAATGAACTTGAAAAATACATGCCTACGCATTCCTAACATGAAAACCTCGCCAGACATAAACCTGAAGACAGACGAAGAGAAAGGTCGAGCATTTTTTTTAATCGCAAACGGGTACGAACCTAAGAATACAGTATTTCCGTACATGAATCTGAGAATACAGTATTTACGTCTGTGAACCTGAGAATACAGTATTTCCGTGAATAAACCTGAGAATACAATATTTACATGTTTGAACCTGAGAATACAGTATTTCCATGAATTAATCTTAGAATACTGGTCGTCATCATCATTCACACTTCAACCCCCCAACCCCCCCCCCCCCCCCCCACCTTTCCCCCTCTCCCCCACCCCTTCCCAAAAAAAAGGAGTATTGACGTTCAATGAGAAAGCTGATACTTACGTTTTTTTTTTTTTTCCTTAACCAGCGGCACTTGGGCTTTCAGCCCTTCGGCCCAATGACATGTCATTGCGAGGCTGGGGAACCTGAGGACTTTCCTTCCAACCCGGTCAGGAGCTTCGCTCCTTCCCATCCACAGAGGGTTTATCACAGGAGCCGTTCAGGCTATTCAGTCAAATTTCCGGCCGTAAACATTTCTTCAAACGCCGACGCCCGGGTTTGAACCATGAACACCTGGTCGCCAGTACAACGCCGAAGCCATTACACCAGCGCGGCTCCCATACTTACGTTTTAAGAGCGGTATCTCGTCAAGTATAAAGGGAAACAATTAAAATTATGTATATTCGATAAGGAAGTGGAGATAATTAGGTCCATCATGGAGAACATATGTTTGGTGCATATTTTATAAAACATTCAACATTCTGTAGTCAGAATTCTAATAAGATGAAAACTACTGAGATGGTAAAGAACCTGATTAATCTGAAGAATTATTACAATCGTAAAATAAAAACAATCTGAGTGGGAGGTAAAAATTATGAAACATTTCTAACATCAAGAAAACTTGACGAACAATGATCAATAATAAAATGATTTCAAGCTGCAGAAATTTTGAAATCTTCAATATATGTCTCACACTTAAGGGTCTTTTATATTTGGACATGCGCCCTAATATAACCGGCTAATTTGAACGGGACGCGCCTCACCAAAACGAGGCAACATTTTTTTTTTATTTAAAAGAGAGAAATTCAGCACACAAATGTAATTTCTCAAAACGTGTAAACAGCTGATATAATTGTAGATGAATAAATTAATCAATATAGGACAATAGTCGTGATCTGTCACACTTTTACATTGAATTCTTGGACGCCCCATTCTTTCCGATTCAGAATGTTCTTTAAAGTTTCGTTCGAAAAAACGACACTTAAAAAAATGTAGCAGAAAAATAAATCTGAGTGAAGATTTGCTTAAGGTATACTGAGTAATATTCTGGGCATATCTTTTAAACTGTTAAACATGATACCAACTGAATTTTTCTGTCTGCGAAAAAAATAAATTTCATCGCTTCTTGAGTTAGTTCCGCGTTCCTTCTGCAATATATATTCCACTACCACGACAAGTATGTTAAACTACGAGCTAGGATTCCAGACCTCCAAGACGACCCAGCGTCCGCTAGGAGGATAACATTAGAGATTATATAATCGAAGGACCGAAGACTAGACTGAACAAGGCCAGAAAGACAGCAGGTAGGACAGAATGGCGCTACCTCCTCCTAATCTTTATTCCTCAAAGTAGAATGGGGATCACTAAGTAAGAAAGTAAAAACAGCGTGGACAGTATATATACTCGTATATACTTTTTTAAAGACTTACTGTCTTGTATTACATCTTCGCGGGACAGTATATATATATATATATATATATATATATATATATATATATATATATATATATTATATATATATATATATATATATATATATATATATATATATATATATATATATATATATATATATATATATATATATATATATATATATATAATATATATATATACTTTTTTAAAGACTTACTGTCTCGTGTTACATCTTCGCTGGACAATAGACAAGAGCTCTGGCAAGAGAGAGAATATCTCCTGGTCTACGTCTCTTTATATATCCCTCTACCCTATGACATGACTTCTGATAACTCTGAGGTCCTTATCTGTCCTAACTATTTCAATAGTCATGACCCTTACATCATACTCGTGACGTCATCATTATGTTCTGTCGTTCACATATTGCGGTGAACTCGTAGTGGTGTGGAGAAACGAGTAGCCTCGTATGGCACTGTACAATTAGACACTGTTAACTCTTGCAAATACCATATTTCATTATCGACTTGTGGAGTGGACTTTTGTGATACGACATTTATTCCTACTCGAATAATGTAGAAACAAAATAAAGTAGGACATTTTAAAGACAAAAGAACCTACACTACTGACTTGCAATAGAGTTGATATCCTTTGGGAGAAGAGAGACCCACACAAAAACAGTAGCAACCAAACAAAACATACATAAAATCCTCCTTCAAACATATCAGACTAAAGTAGTATATAATCAGAAGTCATGAAATATTGGAACAGTCCCCGACTGAATGAGTAGGAAATGAGCGGGGTTTTAGATTATGTAACACAGATGAGTAGCTCAGAGTCCCTTATCAGATATAGATGTAATGGAGTGAAGTATTACAGACTTTACTGTACTAGGTCCAGCTTTATAAGATGGGGTGATTAGTTCCCTTCCTCGCTATCTTTGCCTTCATAACTCCAGAGCCGAATTAAGTCCACATTTACAGGCTGTTTAGCTAGAACGTGACGCTACCAAGTTCTGAACCCTTCCTAAAAATTACATCAAATAAATGTAGATAAGGTTTATCTACTTTATGCAACAGCTAGAATATGTACATGAGCGTCATTAACCAAATCAGCAGATAGATAGATAGATAGATAGATAGATAGATAGATAGATAGATAGATAGATAGATAGATAGATAGATAGATAGATAGATAGATAGATAGATAGATAGATAGATAGATAGATAGATAGATAGATAGATAGATAGATAGATAGATAGATAGATAGATCAGTGCGAGTTCGTAATTTTCAGGGGAGTTTACTACGGTAAGTTTATATGTTTAAGGTACATAATTACGTAAATTTAAAAAATAAATTTGCAAGTAACTATTTTCTTAGTTTAATCTATTAATAATTTTAATTAGTTTTTTTTTTTTATTTGGCAGCTAATTTTTATGTATTTCGTGAGAAATATTTCAATTTTTAAGATTCGTGATCTTTTTTACGTCTCATATTTTTTAAAGAGTACATGTTACAAGAGCAGACTAGATACTCAATAGTTTTTCTATATTTACATTTGTAACTTTTAATGGACATTATTATGTAAATCCAATTATTGTCAACAGTGAGAAGAGAATCCCCGTCAGAAACTTTGCGGAAGCAAGAAGTGCCGCTCTGAAGATTGTGTTTTTTTCCAGGACTTGTGTGTTAGCTTAGCTATTTTAGCTAGGCTAATTTTGTGGTGTGTGTTTATTCCTATTTGGTTTTTATAACCAAGAAAAGGTAAGAAATAATAATGCCAGCACCAGTTGTGCCGACTTTTGTCATGAAAATGGAAGAAGACCTTGAAGGAGGAGAACTCCATAAACCCGGAACATTGGTCATTTCAATTGCAGGGCCGCAGGCCAACAGGGCCTCCTATTCCCTTATTGCCAGCATTCTGGCCGGACCAGCTGGGGTTGGTGTCAGTAGCGTTGCCACCCTATATAGATTCGCCGGGCCCTTTAAGTGGTTCGCGACGCTGACGGCGGCAGCGCATATGAAACATTATGCTGGTTTACATGGCCGTAAATTTGAGTGGAGCAATCCCCAGATGACAGTGTATGTGGAACATTTAGACAAAGAGAAGTCAAAGGGGGTTTTAAACTGGATGCCCCCAACGGTAAAGGCAGAGGCGGCCAAACGCTTAGCAGCGGCAGTGACGGGAGACAAGGATACAGAAGTCTCAAGAGTTAAAACGGCCCACGATAAGTGGAACATATTTTTCAAGCCTTCAGAACACCCAATACCCCACTTCGTCAACCTCAAAATGGAGGGCCCGACGGAAAGAGTTCAAAGAGTGTGGGTATCGCTACCAGGAAGAAGGACCCAGTGTGCCATCTGCGGGGGTGACGACCATTGGGTTAGTCAATGCCCAAGGAAGAGGGCGGCCCCCACTCAAACTCAAACTCAAACTCAAACTCAAGCAAAACAATCGAGGAAAGAAGAAGTGGTGGAGATCGACAAGACACCTGCAGAACAGAGGACAACTGCGTCCCCTGCCCTAGAGAGCTCCGAATCCGGAGAAACCAGAGACATGGAGGGTTACACCAAAATTCTCACAAAAGAAGAAAAAAAAAGAAATAAAAGAGAGCAGGAAGAGGCTCCTGATCCAAACAAGGGAGCCTGTACGATCCAAAGAGGGGAGAAGAAGTGACAGCAAGTCACCAAACAAGCGCTCCCCTAGCCGAAGGGAGCTACCACCATCACCGAAGGTGCCTACACGGGAGCCTTCTCCATGTTACGAGTCTATGCCAATCATAGATGGGTTAGAGCTGAACGAGGGCCATCCTGATGATCCAAGCCAGACCTCAGTGATGTCACAAGAGAAGCTGTTTCCCAGTTGGGCAGCAGCATCAGCAACTGACGAAGAAGCCATGGAGTCCATCATGACGCAGGCCAATCTGTTTCTTGATGGGCAAGAGTTCGAAGACGTGAGCGACTCATGAGTCTACCCCTTCGAGCCTTTCCTCCCTGCACTGGGGGCCAGTGCGAGCCAGAACTCTTGATGTGTCAGGTGTCAAGCTTCAGGCCAAGGTGTGAGATGTCCCCCCTCAAGTGGACCCAAGTGAAATTGTTCAGAATAAAAATAAAAATGTATTTTATTACAGTAAAATGTGCCAACACCTATAGTTTAGGAGTGGTGTTAGAATGTATTATTAAGAGTTGTGTTAATGTAAATAGTGTTAATGTAAATAGTTTTTTGATAATTAGTTTTGTTCACAATACACACACTTAAACATGCGCACAGTTTCATTTAAGCAGACAACTCCCCCCCGTACGGAGGTGGGAGGTTTAGGCGACGCGGTTTCATCTGCGTCTAGCCTAAATTATCAGTGCAGAACGGATAGTCAGCCCCAGTTCACTATTCCGTCAGGCAGTCATGTAACTAGGTCAGCAGGCCAGCCCCTATGCACCGCCTCGTCAAGCAATGTAAACATGAATGTGTCGAGAGACCTAGTTACGACAGAAAGCGGTCAGCCTACGGTCACCGCTATGCTGTGCAAACCATGTGCAATAAATGACCAGTTTATCACTTTGCCTAGTACAATCTTTAAAACACATGATACACCATTAACTAGTGCTTTGTTGTGTAATTTATCTGTGGCGGGTAGCCAGCCCCAGACCACTGCCCTGCCTTGTAATTCAAAAGAGACAAACGGTCCGCACCCAGTCCCCGTTTTGTCAAATATTTTAGATATGGCAAGTGACGACTCTGCCACTTTGCCAGGTAGACAGTTTGCAACAAGTGGCCAACCCAAGCTTACCACTTCGTCAAGTAGCCTAGTTGTTATATTCCTCAATACCAATGGGTTGAGGAATAAACTGGAGCACATTATCAAATTGATTAAAAAAGATAAACCTGATTTTTGTTCTTGCAGCAAACAGGGGTTATGTCCGACTTTACTGCCAGTCGGATTGTAACTAGATTAGGACTTAAACATGGCTAGTTCGCCCTAGGCCCCAGGCATAGTAGTGCCGCCATCTTACAAATTAACGAAGATTGGGACACGGTACATTATAGGACAGACGGTTGTGGCAGAACCGTCATAATTCAAATACAAAACAAGCATAACTGACAAGACACACACACACTCATCAACATATACGCACCAGCGACAAAAGACGAACGACCTAGTTTCTATGACAAATTACATGACACTTTAACAAAACATTACAAAGGGACTAGGAAGATTTTGGGCGGAGACTTTAATTGTGTCCTGTCTGACCTAGACTTGTCTAGGAGCTCGGGGGGGGGGGGGGGGGGGGGGGGGAAAGCACAGGCGCGAGAAAAGTCTTCGCTCTTAAGACAAATACATACTATGCTAGACAAACACGACCTCTCGGACGTATACAGGAAAATAGAGCCTCACAA
This sequence comes from Oreohelix idahoensis, assembly GCA_024509875.1. Lineage (NCBI taxonomy): Eukaryota > Metazoa > Mollusca > Gastropoda > Stylommatophora > Oreohelicidae > Oreohelix > Oreohelix idahoensis. The sequence continues at coordinate 178,456 of JAMPIV010004207.1, forward strand.
ACAAACCTTTCGGCACTATGACAATATAAACCCATACTTTGGACGGGCATCAAGACTGGACAGAATATATGCATCTAGTACCTACAATATACACAAAACATACCATATAGGAAGCACTCTTAAATTTACAGATCACAAGGCAGTTTACACATCTTTAAGTACGGGACACACGCACAAGCAAGTAAAGAGATCCCCACATTGGAAATTTAACAACAGTCTACTTAAAAACACTTACTACACAGAACAAATAACACAACTGATACAAGGTTATGCACAAGACATTCTCAATAACAACATTGCACAATATTGGGATATGTTAAAAAACACACTTAGAGATAGAACGCAGATTTTGGCTACACTTATTCACAAAAAATTTAAGAAAGAAGAGGGGATTTTAGAAGAAGCAATTAGGTTAACCAAAAGTTTAGACAACACGAACCCTCACATCCAAACCTTAGAAGAGCATTTAGATCAATATAGACAGCCTACCTACCAGGGAGCGCTACTTAGAACCAAATTACACACTATAACGCAAGAAATCCCTAGTAGGCAATATTTAGCAATTGAACAGAATGTACAACGCAGTAGACAGATACACGAAATAATTGACATGAAAGGAAAACATCATACAGACAATACCAATATTAGTCACGCTTTCTTCGAATACTACAAGCAGCTATATACTAAAGAAGAAAGTGATGCAAACATACAAGACAAATTTCTAAAATACACAAAGTGTCTAAGTGATGAGGAAAGTGAAAGGCTAGACCAACCCCTAACTTTAGATAATTTACAAGGGGCACTTAGTACTTTTCAAAAAGGGGAACTCCCGGATAGTCTAAATCAATCTTATATTACGTTAATTCCCAAGGACGATAATGACAAAAAGTCAATCAAGAATTTTAGGCCCATCTCCCTTTTAAATGTTGATTACAAAATTCTAGCCAAGGCACTAACTCTGAAGCTTAAACCACACATGCACAAAAAAAATACATTCAGATCAACAAAGTTGTGTACATGGTAGAAACATTAGCAGACACACACATTTCATTAGAGACCTAATTACATACACACATGATAGGCAGTGCCAGAGTGCTATATTATCTTTAGACCAGGAAAAGGCATTTGATAGAGTATCACATGCCTTCCTACATAAGAGTCTTAAAGCTAATAATATAGGGAAATATTTTAGATCATGGATAAAAATCCTATATAAAAAACCTGAAAGTAAAATATTGATTAATCATAGTTTAACTAAAACATTCAGATTAACGAGAAGTGTTAGGCAAGGGTGCCCTCTGTCGCCCTTGTTATATGTAATAACGCTAGAACCTGTGTTGGAAAGAATAAGACAAGACACAAATATCACGGGGACTTTCGTCCCCGGTGCAGGGGAAAGAAAATTGTTGGCCTACGCCGATGGCACGATATTCTTTCCAACAACAAAGGATTCTATAAAAAAATATCTTAGACGTTTTCACAGAGTTTGGATACGCTAGCGAATCCAAACTAAATATTCAAAAATCTAGCATAATGGGAATAGGTAAATGGGGCAATAGGTCAGATTTCCCTTTTCAATTAACGGTAGTGAATAAAATTAAAATTTATGGAATTAACTTTTCTTTTAATCCTCAAGACCCCAATAAAGAAACATGGACAAAATTGATAGAGAAAATCCAAAAATATGTTAGAAATTTACAAATATAAAACGGCTACCATTTTCGGAAGAAGTATTGTAGTTAATTGTTTTATTATGCCAAAAATAATTTACACAGCAAATATACAAATAGTACCTAAAAAGATTATAACAGAAATAAATAAACTAATTAGGACCTTTATTTTTAGTAATACCTGGCACAGTATTAAACACACTACTCTAATACAACCTAAAAATAAAGGGGGGATAGCCTTACAAGACATCAACACTAAAATAAAAGCTTTAAGGATTAAATACATAGGGGAAGTTATAAAAAGCCCGAGTCTATACCCGCTGGCACACTACTACATTTGTTTAAGATTATTAAACCTTTGTAAGTTGAATAACAATCAACCCCATTTTTTGGTACACCACCACCTTTTTACAAAATATGTCTATAAAATTTAGAGGGGAACAAACACTTAATAAAACAAGACACCAAACTTATATACAAACTTCTAGTTGCAGCACAGAAAACACATATAAACACACGAAGAGGGTACAACCTCTTTATAACTGATTACACACAGAGTTTTACAAACATTCACGCAATAGACATTAAACCACAAGCAAAAGAAGTCACTTACAGACTACTACACAGTTTAACACCAATAGCTAACAAATCATCAATAAAGGCAAACAGATTAGCGCCCAATTGTAAACTGTGTAGTGACAACATTATAGAGACAGAAGACCACTTATTTTACACATGTAAGACAGTGGCCCCCACTTTAAACAAGTTAAGGAAATTAATAGCCCCACACTCACAACAGACACTTAATTTATATAGAGCAGTCATGATGAACACGTTACCACGAATGACGAGACAAACAGAACTTAAACTACTAACTTTACTCGCTAACTACATATATCTTGTATGGACATGTAGAAACAGAGCTGTATACGACAATGGACATTATGACAGTGCAATATTTACACAAATATATGAGCGCATGACACAAGACACAATAGCACAACTTTAACATTTTTGTATTGACCCTTTGTTCGTTTATACAAAGCAATGTAGCTTTGGTTGTAAATATTCCACAATGTAAATATCCTTTAACCTTTTCACCTACTCAGAAATCTCTGAGTACTTAAGTTTATACAATATAATGTTAATGATTTTGATTTTGTAATTTGACGATATTAGATTAGATAATTTGCACCTTGGGTATTCACTTTCCTTTGTTGTACTGATATTTTAGGGAAGGGGGGGGGGAAGGGGGGGTATCTTATATCTTGTATCATGGAATAATTTGAAGGGAAATATTGGTGTTTGGTGGTAATGTTGCTTGAAGGTTTTTTTTGGAAATTTTTGATGACTATTTGATATTGATTTGTTTGTATTGCTTATTGAGGGGGGGGGGGGGGGGGGGGGGGGAACTATATATACTATATATTATATATCTTACATCATGTGTTTACAAATTTTAATCCTTGTAAATAACATTGATGGAGTTCATGACCAAATAAAGGTTTAAAAAAAAAAAAAAAAATCTGGGCTCTCATGAAACGAACTTGTGGGCGACAGTTGTTCGTATCCAGAAGCCTATAGCTAGATTTAGAATTTCTTAGTGATAGGAATTCAGGAGAGTAGCTTATCTGTGTTTAAATACTGAGATGAACAGATTAGGAGTAGAATAAGGGTGAACAGTAGGGATTGTGATAGGTGCTGGACTTCGTTTAAAACGGTAAGATGAACTTTGAACTATTTTTAGATTTTCAGCAATTTTTTCAGAGGGTAATGATGCCCACATCTCAAGGTACATCAGCAAGAAAGAATATTGTAGATGAGACACTGAAGCATGACTAAAGAAAGTAAAACCGAAGATAATGGTTATATAAATGATAGCTAGGATGAGCTGTCAGACATAGCCTCAGAGGTTTTGAAGTAAGACCAAAGATTATCATTGATGCAGATAATGGTTGCATACCTGATAACCAGGGTGCGCTGTCAGGCAAAGAAGCAGAGACTTTGAAGTAAGACCAAAGATTATCATTGATGCAGATAATGGGATTAGCTGTCAGGTATTGAAACTGGCCGAGGAAGGACTGAAGTAACAAGAAGAGACATGGCCATATCCAAGCCTCAGAAATGAGATATCTGAGGAAGGACTGAAGTAACAAGAAGAGATATGGTCCACAACCAGACGATACGTAATGGCCTAAAAACTCAACCCCTGCAGATAAGTAGAACAGTCTCAACTAAGATAGTTTGCCCATGTCTCCAGAATGGGAGAAGATCGGTCACCCCAACAAGTATGGGAAACTAAGAGCCAAGGATCCAGACCTTCAAAAGTCCGTTGGGAGGACAACATTAGACAATCTCTGAAGGACCGAGCACTAGAATGGAACTAGGCCAGGAGAAAGACAGCCAATATAGTATGGTACTCTCTGTTCCAAAACTCTACACCTCCCGGTAGAAGAGGAACGACTAAGTAAGCAGTATGTAAGTAAACTTTGAAGACTGAACGCCATAGAGGCAGAGGACGCATGGTATGTAATTGTAATACAGTGACACAAACTTTGAACTCTTTGAAACAGACATTACAAAAAATACAACAACATAAATAGTTTTGTATAAAGCAGTTAAACTCAACATCTTTTCAAAAATTACTCCATGCATTAAAGTTCAGTTACTTACACTTTTGGCAGAATATGGACATCTATTATGAATTTGCAGAAATAGAGCCGTCAATGAACAAAGGATTTTTAATTCAAAACGTTTTCTACATATATTCACACATAAAACAAAACACTTAAATCATTCCACGTAGTTTTTTCAGGTAAAACAAGCACTATTAGCGTGTTTAGATAGATAGTGCGACATTAGATTTTCTAATAGTAAAAAAGAAAGTATTAGTAGCGTAGGTATTTATGTTTATACTTATATATGTGTCTATATGTGTGTTTGGGCTTGTACCAACGCATGTTTCTGTGTCCGTGTATTTGCAGTTACATTTCTTTATAATTATTTTGACTGAATTGTAATGTCCATTATGTGCAATATTTTTTTATGTGTATTGTAAACAAATTCACTTTTGAGAATTAAAAACAAAATTTTTTTTTAAATAAAAGAGAAGGTTTGCTTCTATCCCAAGTGAACCAGCTTACCTATTATCGTATTCAAAAGTCATATTCCAGATAAGTAGCATCTCCCTTAAATCTTACTTTATCTGTAGTTTACTTTTAATACTAGTTAATTGTTGTTAATCTTAATGATTGGCCAGGAGGATTAGTTATCTATTAGCTATAAATATAAGTTCCTCTTCTTTCTTCTTCAAGCACCGTGCATAGTGGCGTAAAAGATCATGTCTCTCCACAACTTCCTGTCTCCAGTACAATTTATCAATTCTGCTGTTGAAATCCCTTGAAACAAACATTGAAAACATTTACACAGAACAATCAAAATGAAAGAAAAAAGAACATTTCATAAACATTGAAAACGTATAAAGAAAGCACATCCCAAAAACGAAGGTTATTTAACACTCGTACTTTATCACTGATGCTCCTAATGGTCTTCTTGCGCTTAGAAACACTGGGATGAAACTTGCACTGCGTTTGGATGCCATTATTCATTACAAAAATAATCAAAACCAGCGCAAACTGCAAAAAAAACATGGATGAAAAGATGCTCGACAAAGACAACGTGTAAATACAACGAAAGCCGCGAGAACAATGACGTAGCCTCTCTTTGCTGGGTCTCCATCTGCAACGCTGCGCAGTAGGCGTCCCGAAATGTTTTGCTAACTGCTCGTGGCAGTGAATACTCGCGAGGTGCACGAAAATGGCAAACATGGGTTACACATTATCTCGCGCGAATGAGCGAATACCGAACACGCGAATAGAGAGGATTGGTTGTACTTTTTGTGTCAAATTTTCCTTGAGAGTGATGTAATTAGTCTTATTAATTGAGATTTATTGTGAGCATGATGTCCCTCCTTGTGTGTATAGCACTTTGTGACATAAGCACTTCTCTAGCTCTTCCTTAGGGAGCATGGAAACACCACATGCGGCCTGCACTAATCATTCAATATGCTAATGTAGTTGTTGTTTCTGTAGCTATTCGTTTCAGATAATGAGATTGCCAGTCATCAAACGTCAGTCGTCACATATAACATGCTTGAATATTCTAGAATGCATATTGATGTGGATCGGTTCCGTGTTGGTAATAAATCCTCATTATTAGCGTATTGGTAGTAATTAATCCTCAATAAATAGAGTATTGGTGGTAAACTTTAATTTTGCTTTTATAACAACAGATGTCTTTTTTTATTATTATGTAATTATTGTCATAGAATGGAAGGGTGTACGATGGTTTAGGAGAGCACGAACGATGGCTTGGAGACATATTTCTCCTCTCGCTCATTTTTGACCATGCTTGTTTGCCTACTCTTTAAAATTGCTGGCTCTTACACTGAATTGGCTGTATATATAAATATCTCTGTCTCCTGTTTGTGACTGAGGCTGATGATAGGAGACAACAACAATATTCGTATATAAATAAACAAATAAATACATATAATATATATATAAATATATATATATATATAATATATATATATATATATATATATATAGCTTATATATATATATATAGCCTTATCTACCATTGTTACTGCAACTCCATTTATTATTTACATGTAAGGCACTCGTCTGTGTGGGTGTTTTTTTTCTTTTTCTTTATATAGACATGTAGAGCATTCCGGTCACACACAAAATGAAGCATACTACCAGCTCAACAGAAGAGAACAAGTGGTAATCTTCAGACTCTGCACTGTCCACAACAGACTGAGATACCATCTATTAAACAAGCTAATGATAAGAACTACCCATCCGTGTAACTGTGGCACTTATAACATGCTGCTGAACATCTGCTTCAAAGTTTCTCAACACATGCGGAACAGAGGAAGCGCATATGCCGACACGAGTACCATTCGTTCAAAAGCCCTGCGGAGATTCAAATAGCCTCAGACTGACTACTGCTTTCTTTGAAAACATTCAAGTAGACATCTGAGAGTGTACGAAGAAGAAGAAGAATATAGACATGACAGTTGATCGTACAAATCTAACATTGATGGGCGACCTTAAACATTCAAATACGATTTATTGTCATTGTGGAGGCGGCGTTACATTTACGCCATGCATTATTTCTATGAAGAAAAATACACAGTTGTCAACATCAATCTTGGCAGTACTATCTTCAACCAATGTAACATTTTAAGTAAGACTTCACACATAAGAAAAAGTAATTTGAACTTACTTACTGTGGCGCAGTGGGTTCGACTCACAGGCATGAAAGGAAGTTAAGTCCACGGTGACAGAGTGGGGCTAACCTCACTGTTATCACTAGAGGCGCCAGCTAGCCACAAGGTAAAACGTGTGAAGTTTCGTAAGTCTAACGTGCTTGTTTCTACGGAATTTCACGGAAGACTTCTGCCAAACATCCTCGTTGTGCGCCATGGATAACGGCCCCTCTCGGGGTCTGAACTAAACTGGCAGAGGATCTTGGAGCCAGTGGAACAATAAAGATATGGTGTGCAGAACTCACTGATGAGTGGTATATGCTCTGACACCCATCATTCCACTCCCAAGTCATGCGTCAAATGATAACTGAGCCATCAGTGAATATGACCGTATGGTTATATTGGTATTATATCTTCTTTCCGTCAATGTCCATCAATTGTATTACAAGCCGTCCGCTAGAGATGTAGATTCTTGTATGGTTACATCAGGCTCGTTCTTCTCTTGTTAGTTGTTGTTAAGGTACATAGTGGTGTACTTACTAACCGTGTTGTAATTTTGCATTCAATTCGACAAATCTGCATAACTCGGCTGAGTCATATAACAAGGTTTATTTACAGAAATACATAATAAACAAATGCAGCTGGAAATCAAATCAATATTCTTTGTTATGAAGGTAGATTACCGTAGTGATCGTATTTTCCTTTCTCTCTCCGTAATTGTGTGAGCTACCCAAAAATCGCGTGCAACTCACGATCTAGGCCACTTTGACCTTTGCTTCCACAACTTTTCAGTACAAGTAGTTGCGCCTTTTACCTATAATACTCAAAGGTGCCATTTTCTTCAGATGATGAAACTTCAATACATCTGTGGATGTTTCTTGGTTTTCTTCCTTTAATAAAAAATCAATTCTAGCTGGGGACAGAATTAAACCGAGATGTACTTACTTGTGTTACTACTTTAAATAGTCTTCCTCCTAGTACAGAAATATAGCTACCGCTTATATTATGTCGTGTGAATAATAACACTAAAGTTTATCACGCTATATCTTCGTTCTGAATAACTTCAAGAACCAACACTCAGAAATACCAATGTCGTTCTGCATGGATGAAATGCTCATAAACATGGCTTCTCCACAACTGACATGTAAAAACACAACCTTCTCCGAGGTCGTCTATCTGGAAAAGCTCTCTTTTAAAATCTTAACTTATCGTTAGCTTGACAGTGTTGTGAGCTCTTGTCACCGTCAATTATTGTGATTGGTCGTACTAAAAATGTATGGCCGTATCTCATTGGCACGAATAATGCTGGGGTAACAAACCTCACTGTCACATATGGGTTCCGGGGCACACACATGTATCCCGTAGGTAGACATTTGCACTCTATCCAAAAAAAAATAAAAAATGTAAGATCCTAAAAAAAATTATAAACCCCCCCAAAAAAATTATGTTAACAACAAAAAAATCTTCTGCTTAAAAAAACCCCTGAAATATTCGCTACACGAACATGTTCGCTAAACATAAGCTCTCGAAGATGTATGGCGCATGTATATATACATTAATAGATGCCTGCATAAAATCATTAGAATATAAATAAACCAACTGTATAACAAAACCTTAACAGTAATTATATAAGGTGAACAATTGTAACAGTAACCTTTGACTAAGGTAACATACACCTATCATATACGAACTGCTTGGCTTTAAAAGAAGTCAGCAATCATGAACCTGGCTACGCTGTGTGAGCTAGTTATAAAATAGTAATGTTTAGGAAACTAAACATGTCTGAACTTAAAGAGTAACTGGTATACATACATGAGTAATAACTGCTTATGGCGTGGAAACAACACTGCCATAGTAAAACAAAATATTTACAATGTCGAGACTATCCTGCCACTCTGATGCGTGGTTTGTCAGGATATAATGTGTCTATAACACTCGTCTGAGTGATAATATTATAATGAGATGCCCCCTATTCTTTTGTTTTCTTCTTGATGTATCGGTTGTACTAGTAAATGGATATACTAAAGATTTCAAGTTGATATGACTTGTACGTGGTTATATAATAGTATTTTATTTTCATTAAAGCGAATAATACGTACAAGTTTGTTTATGGTTGTTCGTAGACAAGCATATATACTAAACCTAAGTTAGGCAACGTATCTCAAAACACCAAATTAAAAGAAAAAAGAAACAATTCTTTATTTACAATTGTTCCTTCTTAACTGTGTATGTCAGTAAAGACAAAAGTGTTAACAACAGAACTAGAAAAAGCAATTCTAACGAGCAAACTCAACTGATGGTAGTCTGGATGCCTAGGGAGAGGTAAAAGAAATAGATGACAGTATTGGATGCTTACTGTACCCGACAGGTCGTGGCTGTGAATGCACATTACAGTTTGAGTTATTAGTCAGGTAACTGTCAGAACAACTCTCTTATTGCTCAGAACAATGATCTATTATGAGTTCGATCAATAAAAGCGGGTTAACAAAAAAAATATATATATGGTGATGTCTTCCTAACAATCTCATAGAACTCAAAACTCTGCATATATGAGAAAGAAAAAAAAATTACAACACTCATGAATAATGAACATAATTAAGTCAGTCCTCATAGGGCTCAACACAATTTACTTAGTGTCGTATAGATATTTAGTAACAGTGTCCTTCAGTTGGCATGCCGCAATAAATGCTTGTAATCAAAGTAATTTTGTTCATCAGGTAATCATTCTAAGTATGCTCTGTTTGAACAGGGTTCTGTGCTACAATAGTAAAATGTTACAATATTCTAGTCTCTCGTGCTGGGGTTTTAATCGTCACTGTGTAATACAGCATTTTCCGCGATGTCTTAAATGTTCTTATTAAGGCACGTCAGCGTGATGAAAATCTGGGTTACAGCGCGGTGTGGTTTAAAATTGTGTTAATGGGGGCAGTTAATGAGCTGGTCGAAACTGACCTATAAATCCACTGGTGCGAGACAAAAATTTAGGGCATGCGATAAAGTGTTATCATGCCTGCGTGAGCTTGAAAGATCATCATGGTTCGAGAAGCGTGCATGAGTAATTCTTGCACTTTGTATTAAGGTTAAATATGGTAAAGGGGAAAACATAAAATTGGTAAACACTGTTGCTTACTGAGTAGAGAAGAGTACGTACTACGTTGGATACTATTGTGACCGCTTGGCCTTTCACGCTAGCATTATCCCTCCTACTTCCACGCTAAGCATTTATATGTGCTATAATATGCTACATGTAAGAATGACAAGACCTTAAAAGCAAATAAGACGTTTTTACACAAAATGTAGTATTCATTCAAAGTTCAGTTGGCAGTTACTGCTCTGACAGGGCAAACGTAGGTCAGCCCCAGATAATAATGAATGGGTTTTATTAGCGCGAAAGTGGAAAATGAATGGTTGTGTGATCTGGTTTTTATTTATCCAAATGTTAAGTTGGAAAAGATCACACATGTGAAAAAAAGTCGAAATAACAGAATGTCGTGTGCAAAAAAGTCGAAAAGCTGAGGAAAGGAGTGCAAATGTAGATTATTGTACCATGTGAAAAAAGGACGGGTCGTGTGAAAAAAGGCGGGAAAAAAAGAAGAAATAGTATAAAGAGAAGAGTTGTGGGCGATAGGCAGAGATTTCAGGATTTATGATTCTAATGAAACCATAACTTTAGACTAGAGGATTTTTACCGATAGCGTTAGGTGAACTTCGTCTTTGAGGATACCAAGACAAGTCTTTGAGTAGACAAATCAGTATATTACTCTATTTGGATATACATATATTATTCTATTTGGATATACATATATTATTCAGTTGGATTACATATTTTTTAAATCTTGGATAACCAATCATCATTGTGAAATTTACAGTGTTTGTCTAATGACATCAATAAACTCTAATTGATTTTTTCTACATTGCTGTTTGTGGAACTTTACAGTAATTTCTTTTGGATATACGTTGTTGTGCTGAAACTGTTTTGCTTAACAACAAACTCAAAGGGAAGAACATTCTTGGGTTGAAAAAAAATAACAAAAGGTCAAGTATCACCATCTCTGGCGGAAGGCCAGATAGCGCTCGAACCACCACAACATATGAAGGATTAACTCTGACTAAATAAAATCAATATAACTACTAGTGCCGTATAAACATACACGGCCACATATTACACAAATTGACTCCGCGACCTGCCTTTTTTTCTTGGGGAAAGCAGACAGGCATAATCACTACAATGGATCAAAGTCAAGAACAACAGCAGCAACAACAGGCGTTGTATACACCACAGCAACAACAGCAACCACAACATGCGTTATATGCACAGCAGCTACAACAGCAACAGGAAATGCAACAGGCAAACGTTCATCCTGCTAACATACCCTTACCTGTAGAGGCCAAACCCACAATGACCGCGTTACAACGGATAACAGACACGCTATCCAATGTAGATCACTATAATGAATATAACCAAATTCGCTCGGTTATAACCCCCTTCACGGGCGATTCTAACACATTTCGGAGATGGCTAATGAACAGACACAGATATGCTAGCAACAATACATATTGCCGGAGAGAACCAGAGAGCAAATATACATATTGCCGGATAGAACCAGAGATCAACAATATATATTATGGGAGAGAACCAGAGATCAACAGTACATATTGCCGGAGAGAATCAGAGAGCAACAATACATATTGCCGGAGAGAATCAGAGAGCACACCATATAACTACAATAGAAGATCCCAGATCAAGTATCGAGACAACAGCAACAAAACGGGTCGCATAGCCACTGTCGACAGCCACTGGAACAGTCTCAATAAAAGAAATTGTCGCATTGCAGTCAGAAATTTTATCAATGGAATAAAACAACGAAAGATATGGGAAGTAAATAATGTTACAACGACTGACCAACAATTATGTATGATAAAAACAGAAGATGGACTAACGGCACATATCAGACATCTAAAACAATGGAGAAAACCACTTAACAGACATCACCAGGTTGGTTTTGTAAAATCAAATGACACGCGATGGGCCCCCATAATTAATAGTCAACCAAGGCACGAACTACAAGTGAAGAAAACAACGATGATTTGTGTCGCAACACAAACAGACATGGACTTTAACACCGCCACAACAGATACTAGTACACCAGAAACAGTAGACTTCAACACATTTCACGTACACACTCAAACAGCATTAAGACAGTTGGCCAGGCAGACAAATTCGCAAGAAATTCCAGTTACTGAGCCAACCGTACAAGAGTTGAAGAAAGAGATAAAAGCAATCCTGAAAAAAGGTGACCTCAACACACTCACAACACGAATGGTGTGTAAATTACTGGAGGACAGGTTTGCTGTTTCTTTGTTTGCAAGACGAAAAAAAATTCGCAAGTTGGTGATAAATACGTTTGAACACGATGACGAGAAGAACGTAGTCACCAAAGCTCAGGCAGCACAAATTAAGACAGCTACTCATCGCCTGATAGCACCACCAGTTTTATCTAATGGCAGACGCATACATAAAGCTACATTGAACCACTATCCTTCTACAGATACGTCAAAAACCTCACACAGAGAATCTTAGAACATTAATAGATATTGCCGCAGAGAATCAGAGAGCAACAATAGAAATTGCGACGATCACACAGACAACACTGTTTCACAAGCAGAACGGCACACCTCTGAACAAGATAATATTACTCGACACACAGCACCGCCTAATGATGAAAACGCAGACAGCGCTACTTGCGCACTTGCGGAAGATATTATTCTTCCACCACCTCCATTCCGACACGAATCTGACCTAGATACAGCAGATCCCGAGAGTGACCACATAAGCATGAACAGTCCAGACAACATTGAATCTCGCACAGCAACGAAGCGCCCATATTCTGTAACAACAGATGACTCACCACCGTTAACAAAGTTTGTGAGGTTACCTCAAGAGCACATACGAGTACGTATGAAATTGCGAAGAAAACGCAGACAGCAACACAAAACGCAGCATGAGGTGCACCATTTCAACACTACTTCATCCTTACCCTCGACAACTGCAGCTACGACCCACTCGACAGGGCGAAATACGCCATCCTCTTGTAATCAACGATTGATAAAAGCTACCTTGAGGGACATCGCCAAGTTCCTCATGTCAAATTCTTAAACGTCCAGTTCAACGATTATTGGTTTATTGGAGAATCAATCTTCTCTAATAACAAAAAGGTAATGCCCCAGCAATAGTACCCAACAAGTACTCACACTTCATAGTACTACCTCTCGTTCCCCATCATCTAAAGTCAATAGTATCCATTTTTTTTGGTAGGAAATTTTCTTTTTTCAGAAAGATGTCAGCCTCAGTCAAGATCCTGCTGGTGATACTGACGATATTGACAGTTATGACGTCTGCAACACCCGCATATACTAACAAGTTATTATGGCGTGACGCCACTGTGTTTTAATGTTATATAATTATTTAAGATTCTTAGTCGACATGGACTACATCTTTTACACCGCTATGTCAAGAAATTGAAGAACTTTCGCAAACATTCGCAGATCTACAACACTATGTTATCCAGGTTAAACAGAACTTTAAATTATCTCAGTTCTCTAGTTATACACAATTTTTTTTTTCTGGCAAGTGTTAGGTACGAAATCTTTATGATTAGAAGAGTACCCACTGTACAAATTACACATACGTTTGCCTTTGAAAATCTTTATAACAGGACTTATGCTTTACAACAGTTTTTATTTTTTTGTTTTTTTCCCTTCTTGATGAATTTAGTGACAAAAGCAAACATACTATACGCACACACTTATTTTTCCTTTGTGACACATGAGAGTTTCTTTTTTGAATGTGTTAACTCACCGCTTTCCTTTTGTGTTATGGAAAGACCGTTTTATAATGTTCAATCGCATTGAGAATGTATTTTGGCGATTTTTCTTAGTGATGCTATTACGACAAAAACCATTTGTACTAGAACTTCGACCCTTTATCACATATATATATATATATATATATATATGATGAATCAGACGTCAAATTTATTCTTCCCTACACATCTAAACGCCTATCCATCTCCTGTTACCTTCCCCGACATGCTCCATAACAGACGGAGCGTTTCTAAATCGATGCCCCGTTCCGAGCATTCCCCACTATTCAACAGGAATTTACCTACCTTAACGTGTCTATCAAATTCTACAAATACTTCTTCGCATTCCTGAGTCCAGTGAGCCACACCAGAGGTCATGACCCGACACACTAGAGTGTCAGGACTATTGATTTTGCCTAGCATAATTGGTGTTTTGAATTGTACGCTGTTTAGTGTATAAATACCATGTGTACAATAAGATAAGATGTCCACTGCGGATATCGGTAAAAGATAATGAGGACATTGTTACCGCCACTGATACAGCTAACGCCTCTAAGACCCCCGAGTACATTCCCATGACTGACATTCGTTCTCCTCCCACGGTGATAAACCCTACTCCGTCATTCATCCCAATATACACCCCACTCCACTAAATAACTGAGACATATATATTTTCACCTAAAATTTGACTTGGTGATATACAAGTATTTTGCAAGTTGGGTAAAACTTATATGCTAATCCACACAGTTCGCAGATTGGCGAAATACTACATGGTTAAATGCACACCATGACGATTCCATGTGAAATCGCTAACATGGTAACGGATATGTTCACATGTTGATATACCTTGTATTGAGAAATAAACATCACATATTGATGTACCTGTATTTTCCTGACCATTTGTCACGTTGTAAGCGGAACGCTACAGTATATTTTCTTGACAAATTGTTGTCCATTATACCTTGTATTGAGAAATAAACATCACATATTGATGTACCTGTATTTTCCTGACCATTTGTCACGTTGTAAGCGGAACGCCACAGTATATTTTCTTGACAAATTGTTGTCCATTATTATGAACTTGCATTTGTATGCAGATTTTATATTTGATGACGAACCTATAAACAGTTTGGTACTTGGTTCAGGGTAACTGAGATAGTTCATACTCCAACACCCGATAGTTATTTGTATTCCCTCATAGTAACGACCATTACATAAGTTGAAGATTAGAGACACTTTTTAATAAATACTTTGTAACTCCATGTAACCAGATTAATAATGCTATATTTATATTGTGCGACGAACACATAGACAGTTCACCAAACTTGTCCAGATTTTTGGTGTTTAAAGACCCATATACATCCTGGTAAATCACTGACCGCAGTGGCAGGATTGGGGTTACCTGTATCATATGATTGTATTATATTTACCACGTTCTATATTGACAGTTACGAGAGCGTACAGCTCCAGTTCATATTTTTTTATAATAAATTTATAGATTAATTTTGCTATGTATGTATATTCCCATGTAATTATATATAAATATATAAATATATAAATATATAAATATATAAATATATAAATATATATATATATATATATATATATTTATATATTTATATATTTATATATTTATATATATATATATATATATATATATATATATATATAGATATATATATATATATATATATATATATATATATATATATATATATATATATATATATATAGTTATATATATATATGTATATGTATATTTATATATATATATATATATATATATATATATATATATATATATATATATATATATATATATATATATATATATATATATATATATATATATATATATATATATATATATATATATATATATATATATATATATATATATATATATATATATATATATATATATATATAAATATATAAATATATATTTATATATATATATATATATATATATATATATATATATATATATATATATATATATATATATATATATACGAGCTCGTATATTACATTTTATTTGCGTCCTACGTTCTGATGTTTAACCATTAGTTCTATGCTGTTAGGCTGATGTTCGTCGCAGCTACTACATTTAAGATTGTAAAATACTTAATGAATATTAGTCAATTCTGTTAAATATTGCCAAAGTAGTTGTTTTTGTTTTGTTTTTATTTGTGTTGTTTGCACAACCCATGAAAATCGTATGTGATTATTTTTTTTTAAATGTTATCATTAAGTATGTTATCATTATGGTGATGACTAACGCACAGCATTGTTCATATTGATATTGTTAAGAAGTAGTGTACATCAATACTGTTCAATTGCGAAGTGTATTAACAAATTTTATGTATCCCCCGTTTTACGCATTATAAAAATACTGGAATCCCTCGTTTTACGAACACATTATTTTTTTATTTTTTTTTTTATTTTTTTCCTCTCTAAGAGACTCTACCACTAGGTTAGGCGTTTATAACAGTCAATAGCATGCGGTACGTAGTTGATAGTACACAAATGTCTCTCTCTGGGATACATTTGTGTGGCCAGGGTTGTATGTGACCGCTTGGCCTTTCAAGCTAGCATTATCCCTCTTACTTCCACGCTAAGCATTTATATGTGCTATAATATGCTACATGTAAGAATGACAGACCTTAAAAGCAAATAAGACGTTTTTACACAAAATGCAGTATTCATTCAAAGTTCAGTTGGCAGTTACTGCTCTGACAGGGCAAACGTAGGTCAGCCCCAGATAATAATGAATGGCTTTTATAAGCGCGAAAGTGGAAAATGAATGGTTGTGTGATCTGGTTTTTATTTATCCAATTGTTAAGTTGGAAAAGATCACACATGTGAAAAAAAGTCGAAATAACAGAATGTCGTGTGCAAAAAGGTCGAAAAGCTGAGGAAAGGAGTGCAAATGTAGATTATTGTACCGTGTGAAAAAAGGATAGGTCGTGTGAAAAAAGGCGGGAAAAAAGAAGAAATAGTATAAATAGAAGAGTTGTGGGCGATAGGCAGAGATTTCAGGATTTATGATTCTAATGAAACCATAACTTTAGACTAAAGGATTTTAACCGATAGCGTTAGGTGAACTTCGTCTTTGAGGATACCAAGACAAGTTTTTGAGTAGACAAATCAGTTTATTATTCTATTTGGATATAAATATATTATTCTTTTTGGATATACATATATTATTCAGTTGGATTACATATTTTTTTATCTTGGATAACCAATCTTCATTGTGAAATTTACAGTGTTTGTCTAATGACATCAATAAACTGTAATTGACTTTTTCTACATTGCTGTTTGTGGAACTTTACAGTAATTTCTTTTGGATATACGTTGTTGTGCTGAAACTGTTTTTCTTATCACTAAACTCAAAGGGAAGAACATTCCTGGGTTGAAAAAAAAATAACAAAAGGTCAAGTATCACCATCTCTGGCGGAAGGCCAGATAGCAATTGAACCACCACAACATATGAAGGATTAACTCTGACTAAATAAAATCAGTATAACTACTAGTGCCGTATAAACATACACGGCCACTCTATGATGAGGGAGTATCATATCGGTTGGGCGCTATGAAGAGGGAACGCCTGCGCTAATTTAAAGTAGTTTAGCGATTTCTAAGTGCGCTATTTCTCGCTTCAAGAGTCTGCTATCGTAAGCTTATAGAGGATGTAATAGACTGTGGCGTATGAATGGGTTGTAGAGTTCCTTTTGACTTGTTCGTCTTTCTCATGACTTTATACCGAACATGCTCCAACGGGAGTCTGCTTGTTACGCACATAATTTTTCTAAGACTGTGTGTAATTAATCTGTCTGAATTGTACACTTTAAATTTTTTTGGTCGAAGGTGGATAACCCTTGTTAGACTAGTTACATTTTTACAATAGGGGTTACCTTCTCTTATGTCTTGACTCGCCGGTCCATTTTTTCGATCGATGTCAGGTCATTCTCCTTATATGGTAGTATCGGTCAACTGTTTCTTGGAATGATTGAAACCAGAGTTGATGTTTATTCTCTGTCAATATAAGGCGTGATTTTGGTCATATATCTTTACTTGGAAGTTCTCCTCATCGTTCCGTTTTGAGTCTTACTTAGGTGTATGCGTTCAGCGCATGTCTGAACTTTAAGGGAGTTAAAAAAAATTCTTTCGGTCAGGGAGTCTACAAGATGTTTTGAGCAGAGAGGACGCATCCCTGCGTCTGTGATCTTTTGATAGGGAATTGGTAGTCCTCCTGTGAGTTAGTTTAGCTAACGAGGTCTTTCCCTAGATGATTCTAAACGCCTGGAGGCGTATGTGTTGTGGTGTTATTTCGAAGCAAGGTAATACCCTCTTGATATTGAAATCTGTAATCGACTTAGATTGTTTGACATTGGTCGTTCTCTGCTCACTTACCAATTACAGATAGGAGAGGTTCTTCTACTAGAGATTACACCCCAGGTATCTGTATACTTGAGATTTATATGTATACGGGTCGCTCTACGCCCAGAAAACAGTTTCTATGCTCTTGAACTTCGCTATGCCAGCGACGATATCTACGGCGAGGTTAGACTTAGAAATTCTACAAAGGTCAATTTGACCTGTACTCTTGAAACGCCATTCTCGTGCGACCAGTGGTGGACTCATTTTACATACCTTGTCTGCTAGCATCAGAGAGGAGTTTTATTAAACTTATGTACATTATGATATGAAGCTGACACTGTTGTAAGCTCATAGGATATATGAAAGATTCACTGGAGAACTTTATGTATGTTGATTACCATGTACTACAGTGACTATGACTTATGTAACGTATTTGTCATTGTGACGTCAGAAAATAAATGATGGAAACGTCAACAGCAGTTTACACCCTTCTATGACTTTTCCATGTCATATTGATGTATTGTAGATCTGTGAAACAACATCACACCTACACTTACAGCAAGCAACAACAAACCAGACGAGACACCTCATACCACAGCTTAGAACTTACCTGGTGTCTATAGGGGTGGTACTTAACATGGCTACATACTAGCAACGACTTTGGACTTATGCCAGCAACGTTCATAGTGACCAGTAGTCAGCCTAGAACCACCCTTATCACTGCTGTATTTTGCGAAGGGTGGTGAATCTTCTGATGACAATGTATATGGTCTTTTGGCTGTCGACCTGATGTCGATTTGGGGTTCGCCATCTATACTGTCTGATTTTTTAGAAGCGCTTAAAGTATCGATATCTGACTCTTCTTGTCGTGGTGGTGAAAGTACTATATCGTTCTCTATATCAGTAGTGTTATACACACATTCAGAATCTGATTCTGCTTCACTGGTCGTGGACTGTTCAGATCTGTAGTATACTTGTGTCGGTATTGGTGGAGATGACTGTATGCTATTTATTGCATTTCGATGGGCTATCTGGTGGTCTTGTTCTCTTGGTTCCATGGTATGTCTTCAATCATCAAATGTTCGCTTCACATAATCACTGGGGTTGCGACGGGGCTCGCGCAGGGAGTATGTTGGGAGCTGATGAGGGGGTAGGGAATGATGGTTGTGATCATGTGAATAACGTTGTGAACACCGATGTACTGTTTTGTGTAGTGCGGGTAGACTCTCACGTTATTCCTGTGATAAGTTCTTGCTTCTTTGTTTCTTCTTGACACTGCATTGCTTTTCCCTTCTTCGTCTTGATATTTGTGTCCCTGTTGTGAGCTGAAGCTGTAGCTCTATTCTCTGTTTGTGTCGCTGCATCTACTTTCAGCTGTACGATGTTTATAGTTCGTAGATTTCGAAGGGGTCGTCTGACATTCTCACTTTGCCCAATGTTGGTGCTCTTTTCAAACCATATTGGACATATGTGTACTTCCTGTCCGTTGTCTAATGTGATGCTACATTGTTTTTCACTTCTTGTCGTCAAATTGGTTATCTGCCACTTTGTTCCTTTTCTTATTTCGCCTATGAAGTTTCTGACGGCTATACGACTTGTTCTGTTGTTGAGGCTATCCCAGTGCTTGGAGACACTATTTATGTTGTTGCTGTTGGGTCTTGCTTGACATGCACTGGCAATATGATTTGGCTTGCCACAATTGTAACAAAATATCTGGGGTACATTACGAATCTGTTGTGGTCTGGGTGGTGGTGTATAATCAATATTTCTATACTCGTACTGTTGGTGGCCCTGTCTGGGGTGATAGTGATTTTTATAACTGTCATTCCGTCTCCACTGTTGACGGAAATGGCCAATTTCCATGGGTTCGTTTTCAGGATATGATTCGATCCTTGGCTCTCTACCAAAAAGGATGATCACTGAGCGAATTTAGGTATATTTTGCATAGTGATCTACATTACTGACCGCGTCAGTAATGCTCTGTAATGCTGCCATATTGTGGCTCAACTCCGAAGGTAAGGGAACTATTGCAAAGTTAATCAATGGTTGTTGATGTTGCATTTGTGCTATCTGTTGGCCCTTGTGGCGGGGTAGACTAGTTCAAAGGCACCAGTTGGAGTTATTATATAATTGACTGACGTGAGATTTAAGATTTGTGACTTATTACTGTCTTAAAGCTCGCCAGAGGTTTTTGTTTTCTCACTATTCATCTCATGGTTGCAGGTTCATCAATAAGTCTTCCTTTTGCTGATGGTATATAATTGAGAGTTTTGTTTGTGATTTACTAGACCACACATCTCCACAGTTCAACAAGGCCACTTATCCAAGTAATTTCTCCACAGCATTTAAGTTTTCAAAGAATATTTTATTTGTTTCAAACAATGGTTCAATAACCCGAACTCATCAAACATGTATATACAGGTATGTACAGTAATGTGAAGTGTTAGACATGTCATGTTATAACGTGCATGGTTTTCAAAACTTGCAGCAGGACACCAATACATGTCTCAATGGCGTTATTCTTTTTCCAGTTTTCTCCAATTTTTCTTTTATTATATTCAATACCAGGCAATGGTTTATGTTATTATTTCTTCCCATATATTCCATTCGAAAAAAAATGGAAAAACACACTTCTAGGTCCATGCTCATACATAGTGGTGTGGTAGTACACGGAATAATTAATTGGTTGATTATCTCAACCACCTCTAAGGTTCATTTGTAGAAAAACTTCTTACTGGCTTGTATAGACACGTCTGTTCCCTTCAGACATTTTTCTTCTCTCACTTTTTCGCTGGAAAATCTGCCGACAAGCGTTGGTTATGCTCAACCCAGCTATTTCATTAAGTTAAAACATCACGTGAGCCCCGCTAAAGGATAACCTGCATTTATTACCAACGCCCTGCCGTATTATTCCCTCCCTACTATGTCTTTTTATTTTAGTTAAGATTTGATGGTCTGTTTCTAACAAAATCCGTGTCGCTCTCATGGTGTTTTTTATGTCCTGCCTCAACTATCTGGCTCGTTTAGTTTTGTGTGTTTCTACGCTACTAGTTTCTGTTGCTTTTGTCTTCTTGCTCTCCTGTATCTGTGACAGTGCTTTTTCAATTATCGTTGGTAGTAGCTGTTCTAGCGTTTCTGGCTGCTAATGCTCTGTCTTGATTGAGTAACATTTGCTGTACGATGTCGATTTTCATTTTGTCTTTCGTTTCTTTGTTTTGTTCTCTAGTTTTTGTAAGGATATCCTCAACGATCCTTCTCTCTGATTCAATTCTTTTGAGTATTTTTTCGTTCTCTGCCTTTAGCTCTGTGAGTTTGGCGATGTCAACTTCTATCTCGTGTTTGATGGTTGTTTCAATTCTTTTGAGTATTTGTTCGTTCTCTGCCTTTAGCTCTGTGAGTTTGGCGATGTCAACTTCTATCTCGTGTTTGATGGATTTTGTTTCCTGTAGCATTGCCTGGGCGCTCTGTAACATTTCTCTGGCGCTCTGCATATCTATTATGTCTTCACCGCTGTCCTTGTCGTCTACGGGATCCTGCTTGTTTCTGCTTTCGTTCTGCTGTTTCCTTTTCATTTCGTTGATTTCAGCGGTCAGCTTGTGTAGCTGTCTTCTGTCAATCGTGCGCTGTTTTCTGTAGCATCCGCATTCACTCTGTGTTTGGCCTCTTTGAAGGGTATGTTTTTAGACACGGCCTCCTTCAAGATGCTCTTAGTTTCCTGGAACACAGGGCATCCTCTGTACCTTGCCCCGTGGTTTCCGTGGCAGTTTGCACAGATACGGTTTTCGTTAGTTTCTTTGTAGTTGCGGTCCTCCTTTGCCCTGGGGCAGTCGCCATATTGGTGACTACCCGCACAATACCGGCAAACTGCATCTCTCCTGCACGTCTTTTTTGTGTGCGAGAAACTGCTGGCAGTTGGAGCACTGCATCACCGGAGGATATAGGCTTCTGTCTTTTTGGTTGTGTTTTCGAGCGTCAGTCTCTCGGGTCTTGTCGATCCTTCTACCGTGACTATCATCAGATTGGTATCTTTCTTGGCCCAGGTTTTTAGCCTTTCGACCTGCGTGATTTTAAGATTTGTGTTTTCAGCTTGAAGGCGTCTGTGGACGTCGCCTTCGGGAACATATTGTATCCACCCCTCTGATGACCAACTTCTTTGTTGTCTTGTACTTTTCCACCACCACTTTTATTTGGTGGGGCAACTGGATTTCCTTTGGACCGGATTCCAGTTCGATCATCAGCGAGGTTGTTTTGTCTGTGTTGTTGAGAGAAAGCACTACTCCCTTTTCGTGCCTCCCTACTTTGGCGATACCTCTCCGTCCAGTTATCACCTCGAGGATGTTGATCACTTTGTTGTCGGGTAGGGCCCTGAGTGAGACCTCACTTCCTGACGTCTGGGTGATCTTAACAATCCTCTCCTGTATCGTTTCTGAGTTGCTTGTATTTTTAGTGTTTTGTCTTTGTTTCCTTCTACAGGCTTGGTTCGAATCTTGTTCTTGGTTATTCGGTGTGATATCTTGCGTCTGAGCCTTTGAGTTGTCAGCTGTTTTTTCCTCAGGATCAGGAATGGTAGCTTGCTTCTCAGTGGTTTCGATGTCCAGCACGTCTGGAGCTACTTCTACTGTTGCTTCTTGAAGAGCGAGCCTAAGGGACTCGTCTCCGTCTTCAAGTCTTCGAAGTGCATCTAAAATGGTCTCTGCGACATCTTCCTCTTGTACCTGTCTGTATTGAGGATCTGCCTCTATCACTTCCTTCATAGTGCTTGCAGGTGGGTCGGCTGTCATCTCGGCATCGTGCGGCTTCTCTGTCATAGACCGGGTTACTGCTGACGAGTCGGGTGGGTGCAGCCTGGATAGAAGCGCTTGTTTTCTTTTCTCCAGCTGTCGTAACGCTCTACATATTTCTTTATGTTCTGGGTCTTCTTTATCTAGGCAAGGGGTCGGGCCACTCTGACTTGCAGTCGGGTCGACGCATGTCACAGCTAACTCAGTCGTGTCCGGAGTTATAGAAGGGCCGGTCCCGGCACGAGTACTTGGGGCAGTCTTGCTCTCTGGCTGTCTGTCATTGTTGATTGTGATATTGCGATTACCCTGGCTGTTCTGCGCTGGTGGGCTGGTGTAGACCTTCCTCTTTTTAGCACGTTATTTTATACTTGAGCTTTAGTTACACATCTATTGTCAGTTTTTAAACCCAATGGTAGTTATACGGCCACAGCCTGTTGTTGGGCTAACATTTGTTGTTGTTGTTGCTGGGTCAACATTTGTTGTTGTTGTAGTACTTGGTCATGATTAGAATCTATTTCAATATTTCAACACGTTTCATTAAGGTCGTTCTAATGTTATAGGTATTCTTCTTATATATCTATCCTATGTATGGTCGTCTTTCTGTGTTATAGGTGCACCTCGAGAGTTGGTCACGGTGCCAATTAATATTATGTGACCGTTTTATATTGGTATTATATCTTCTTTCCGTCAATGTCCATCAATTGTATTACTAGCCATCCGCTAGAGATGTAGATTCTTGTATGGTTACGCCAGGCTCGTTCTTCTCTCGTTAGTTGTTGTTAAGGTACATAGTGGTGTACTTACTATCCGTGTTGTAATTTTGCATTCAATTCGACAAATCTGCATAACTCGGCTGAGTCATATAACAAGGTTTATTTACAGAAATACATAAATAAACAAATGCAGCTGGAAATCAAATCAATATTCTTTGTTGTGAAGGTAGTTTACCGTAGTGATCGTATTTTCCTTTCTCTCTAAGTAATTGTGTGAGTTACCTAAAAATCTCGTGCAACTCACGATCTAGGTCACTTTGACCTTTGCTTCCACAACTTTTCAGTACAAGTAGTTGCGCCTTTTACCTATAATACTTAAAGGCGCTATTTTCTTCAGATGATGAAACTTCAATACATCTCTGGATGTTTCTTGGTTTTCTTCCTTCAATAAAAATCAATTCTAGCTGGGGACAGAATTAAATCGAGATGTACTTACTTGTGTTAATACTTTAAATAGTCTTCCTCCTAGTACAGAAATATAGCTACCGCTTATATTATGTCGTGTGAATAATAACACTAAAGTTTATCACGCTATAACTTCGTTCTGAATAACTTCAAGAACTAACACTCAGAAATACCTATGTGGTTCTGCATAGATGAAATGCTCATAAACATGGCTTCTCCACAACTGACAAGTAAAAACACAACCTTCTCCGAGGTCGTCTATCTGGAAAAGCTCTCTTTTAAAATCTAAACTTATCGTTAGCTCGACAGTGTTGTGAGCTCTTGTCACGGTCAATGATTGTGATTGGTCCTACTAAAAATGTATGACCTTATCTCACTGGCACGAATAGTGCTGGGGTAACAAACCTCACTGTCACATGAATGACTCCAAGACTAAGGTGGACCAATGTGCCGACAGACTGAACGACTGCTGGGTAAGCAGTCGCGAACATTGGATGTCTGGAGAGCGAGCGGGGCGGCAACAGGCAGATGTACTCCATAAGGACATTCCTTGCCTCTTCCTTGGTATGGTGGATCTATAAGAGTGACCGAATAATTCCACCATTTATTGCAAATACACCATGAGTACTTTAACTATCCGGAATCATCGCGGGAGCTACGGAGATCGTGCTTTGTCGTCGATACCTGCAGCAAATGAAATGAGGAAATACAAATGCAGAAGGAGTAGTGGAGAGAAGAGTTAGAGAGAGAGAGAGAGAGAGAAAAAGAAGGGCATCAAAGATAAAGTTAAAGAAGAAAGCAGATCGCCTCTCGATGAAGTATGTGCATATATATGATGCTGGAATCGTCGAAGTGCCAATCAATGGGCAGCCATTATACAAACGATCATCTACAATTTCGATATCCTCATGATCCAGGATATAGTTTTATAAGCCAATAGTGTTATCAATAGTCCAGGCTACAGATCTTACTACAATCAATGTGGGCCTGGTAGACGAGGGCAAGCTATATATGTAAAACATGAGCTACATCATACGTGGCTGGATATGAGTTGCCAAACTAGTGAGGATGCGGAATTGCAGGGGATTGCTGTAAATATAGGCGGTCAGTAGTGGCGAGTCTACAATTTATATGCCCATGTCAACCATTTTACAGAAGAGAGTTGTTTGAATTTTCTGGCGGAATTGTCTGAAGATTCTAACATAAGGTGTTTGCTGGCGATATCACTGCTGTATCCAAGGAGTAGGAAACATCACAGAAAATAGGCATGGTATAGCTTTGAGCCAGGCAGTACTTAACATGAGCATTACCATCTTGAATGATGGACGCCCAACTAGACTGACAAATAAACCAGGGGATACATATGGTGTCACAGATCTGGCATTTATCTCTAGTGCTGCCACCACCATGTCACATTGGAATGTGTTAGGTGCACAGGAAAGGGATCGCCTACTGTGACAGATAAAATTGAAACTACACTTTAATCTCACCGGCGCTCCTCTTTTTGTTGAAATCTAAATCGCAAACGTGGGGTCCACATGTCTCCTTAAATTAGCATGTCCAGATTATCTTTCATACAGCCATGCATTCCGCCATCTGTTTAATTTCTGGTTTAGCCACGCCTACCTGTCTTTGTTTCAAGCACTATCGATACAGCATTCATATCTCTAACTGTCTTCCTTTTTTTTAAAAAAAGGGGGGGGGGTGGGGGTTGGCTTGCTGTCAGGCACGTAATTTCGTCAGTGACTTGTCCCTGAAAACGGGGAGGGCGGGGTTACGAAGTTTTTAGTCTCTAAGATAGAAGGTCGTAAGCGTAGAACGCAGAAAGGGCGTTAACCGCTGTAACCATCAACCACTAGTGACATGGTTAACCAAAGCGAAAGATCAGCCAAGGAAATTGCAAACGTGGGCATTGAATCTACAGAGCTATTACATGAAAATAGAGTACATCAAAGGTACCCACAATACATGCGCGGATCTATTGTCAAGGATACCATACCAGAAATGGATGACAATAGAAGGGGATCATATGCCAGAGATGGATGATCGATTTAAACCGGTCAACATCATAAATTCTAAAAGAATGGAGACGCAGTCACTATCGCGAACGGATGAAGATTATTCGGAAGAAGATTCACAACTGAAAGTTATCGACTTCAAGAAGGAACAAGATACAGATCCAGAGATTAGACGGATGAAAAGAAAGATATGGAATGAGGATAAAGAAGCGAAGAACTTCGAGGATAAACCCTCTTGATAGTGTGACGGAATACATTAACCCAAAAGGAGATGGTTTGCCGAGGAAATATATTCCAAAACATTTTGTAAAGAAAGGGCTCAAGGCTTATCATGACAATAACGTTCACACGGGGAGAGGCAAGACGTTGGACGTCATTAAAAAGATATATTATTGGCGCATGATGAACAGTGATATAGTATCGTATGTGGACCAGTGCATCACTTGTAAAACACGGAACTTGAGAGCGTTGAAGTATCCCACCCAAGAGATGGAGACGCCAAATTATACGATGGAGACGATCAGCATGGATATATCTGGACCTTATCCAACAACATTAATTGAGAATAAATATATACTACATATAATAGATATGCTATCAGGTTGGCCAGAATCGTATCCACTCAGCGAGGCTTTAAAAAAAATTGTCTTCACTGAGACTTAATTTGGGACTGAAATGTTCACAACGTACCCCAAATTACTTGGGAAACAATCGCCTGGCACAGTAGAAATGACATAGAAACTTTGATTAGATGCTTCGAACACTTGGTCGGGGAAATTTTATTATTTCTCTTATGATGGGTGCTCTGATTCCTTAAGTTTCCAGTGTTGGTATTTAAAATTGCGGGCTCTCTTTTAAGTTACAAAAAAGGCCAGATTCTTTAATCTATCACTTTTAATTCTGGAATATTTGTCCGATCTCTCTCTGGATCCTGGGAGTTGCTAATTTGACGAAGCGATGCAGTCTGATTTATTTTTCCGATTTCATTAGATTATATTTATATTTCTCAGTTGCAGTCCTAGATTAGTACAACCTTGCCTCCCCTGCTTTGCAGTAGTGGTCCAACCGTGGCCAAAACTCATAAGTATCTAAAGTGGGTCGTCAAAGGTGCCTAACTTCGCAGAAGATTGCTCTTGGCAGAGTTGTAGATAGAAAGTTAATGACGTTTCTATCCCGAGGGAGTTTCCACACAATATTCAGAAAAGAGAAAACAATGCAGCATTAGCGAGAACGTTAATTCTATGATCTGAAGAACAACGTTTGTGATGGATTTATAAATTATTGGTTGTCAGTTCGTCAAGCTCCCAATCTGATTTACTCAGTGGAAATCTTATTATTCTGGTTAGCTTTGTTTAGAGTGTGTATAGTAAATTGACTGAGACAAACACGCAGTACATTTAAAATGATTAAATCAAAGTTAAATTTGTATAATTACAAGTAACAAGTTTAATAATCATTTAAGGGAGCCGCGCTAGCGTAGTGGTTTCAACACCGCTTTGGCGACCGGGTGATTCAGGATCAAACCCGGGCAACGGCAATTGAGGATTTTTCGTCGACCGGGAATTGGACTGGATTAACTCGAGACCTGGCGAGAACATTTGAAGGAGTGTCGTCGACCAGGGATTGGCGGCTCCTGAGCCGACCCAGCTCTAGTGGGTACCTCCGAAATCGGCGAGTATCTGCCTGAATGGCGAGGGACACCTGTCTCTGTACAAGAAAAGGGGATTAAAATCATAATCCCCCATATAATAGGCATAGCACCCTGCCTTCAGTCATAACTGACTGATGGGAATGTACCCCAGGAGGTGACACCCTCAACTGGTATTTTCCATGCAACCCGCTTTGGTGCTTCTTAATATAAGCCTCTCTACACAACTGATGTCGTAAATAGCATCGCCACTTATGGTGCGCCCGTGAAGCTTCCCTCCCATGTTGCTGGATCCATGTCCAGTGCCCTCATATCTCTCTTGCACACATCTTTGAACCACAGCTGTGGTCGCCCAACTGTTCTCTTGCCATCTGCTAATTGTCCGTAGCCAGATAGGCGGAAGGCGACCATAAACTGGCCAACCATAAAAAACACGGCCCCAGCGAAGTCATGCATTGGAAGCAGAGGCCAGTCAACGTGACAAAAGACTCGACACTAGAGTACTTTATTTCAAAGAAATAGCATATGCGCATACGTAGAAACCCAACATGGAAGGTAAAACATTTTAAGATACTTGCTAGCAAGGTGTTCAGTCTCGACAGAAAAGATAGGAGTGTGCTGGTGACTAACACTGGCAAGGAATAACCGCAACGCTTAGAATTCCAAGACATATAAAGAAGGTGCAAATACCAAGTAATCCATCTAAAACATAACACTCTGGAACTGGATCTCCTAAACTTCTACTGCCCCAATGACATACCACTGAACATGACTAGCATAGATGTCCCCATTGGCAACTTCCTAGCGGTGGGAGACTTCAACAGCCATTCCCAAAGCTGGGGATACAACCAGCTAGATAGAAGGGGCGAAGAGATAGAAAACTGGTGCAAGACGACAATAACCTAACCCTTCTAAACAACCCTAATGATCCTCCAACCTTTTACTCCAGAAGATGGCATAGCACCTCTACTCCAGACCTGGCATTCTGCACACCTGATTTGGCTGGGATAGTGGAAAGGGAAATAGGAGAACAACTCGGTGGAAGTGATCATCGTCCTGTTTTTCATCAAAATTAATAGAACAATTAATACAAGTCCAAGTCAGCCAAGATGGAATTATAAAAAAGCAAATTGGTCCATTTATCAACACAGAGCAAATCTCTTACAAAAGATATTAAGGTAGCCAGAAGACAGAGACATTAACAGAGTCATCTGGGATTTTAATAATGGAGTACTCAAGGCAGCAAAGGAGACAATACCGAGAGGAGCGAGGAAGAACTATGTACCATATTGGTCCAACACACTACTCCTACATGAAGATATGAATGAAGCAAGGCACACTGCAGAGGTACAACCATCCCAACAGAACCATATCATGCGCTACAAAAGGCAAAAGCAAAATTCATTAAAGGAAAGCTAGAAGCCCAGAGGAGAAGCTGGAGGGAAAAAAACATATAAACTAAACCTTGAAAAGGAAGGGAGAAAGTTGTGGAAACTCACTAAACAATTGAATGACGATAACAATTCTCAACGACAAACCATTACACTAGACGATGCAGGGAAACTATATACCGGCAAACAAGCAGGGGACATATTTGCGGAATCCTACAGAAATGAAAGTAACATCTCCGTCAATTTACGCAGACAACGAGACATTCGTCAAGAAATAATCCACACTAGAACTAATGGAAACAGTCCGGACGTTATGTCCAAACCTTTCAATATGGACGAGTTAAAAACAGCCGTGTGGAAACTTAAAGACAGGAAATCACCAGGCCCGGATGGTATAACCAACGAAATGCTAAAACACCTAGGATATACAGCAATGAGCAAACTGTTGCAAATATACAACTACAGTTGGATGACAGGCAGTGTGCCACAGATATGGAGAGAGGCGCTCATGTGTCCCATCATAAAGAAAGGAAAAGACAACAGGAAGGCCACCAGCTACAGACCAATAAGCCTAACAAGCTGTGTATGTCTCACAATGGAGAGGATGATCAACAGAAGATTGAAATGGTACTTGGAATCCGAGAAAATTTTAGTGTCAGAACAAGCAGAGTTTAGAGAGTGCAGGAGCACAGAAGACCAAATCACATACCTGTCACAGA
The DNA here is from genome assembly GCA_024509875.1 of Oreohelix idahoensis. Lineage (NCBI taxonomy): Eukaryota > Metazoa > Mollusca > Gastropoda > Stylommatophora > Oreohelicidae > Oreohelix > Oreohelix idahoensis. The sequence goes on from JAMPIV010004207.1 coordinate 208,382, forward strand.
TCGTTGAAGCTGCCTTCCAAGAAAAGAAAAAAGCCCTTACCTATGGATAGATCTCCAAAAAGCTTTTGACAAAGTATGGAAAGACGGGTTAATAGTAAAACTGCAAAGGAACGGAATCAAGGGTAATATGAGAAAATGGATCCAGTCGTTCCTACACAATCGGAAAGCAAGAGTCACTATGGAAGGTCACACAACAGCAAGAAAAATCCTCCTAAAACATGGAGTTCCTCAAGGCTCAGTATTGTCTCCCACCCTGTTCCTTGTATTCATCAAATGACCTCATCCACGATCTGCCACAAGGTGTGAGAGCTGCCCTATACGCTGACGACTTGGTGGTGTGGTGTGTAGAAGAACATCTAACTATCGCTAATAAGCGAATACAAAGGGCAGCAGACAACATAGCAGCATGGGCAGAGAAATGGATGGTGCAGATCAACGCTGAAAAATCATCAACAACACTTTTCACGCTCTCCAACAAAGACAAAGCAAAGAGATACGACTTGGAAATATACATGTCCAAACAGATGAGGAACCGGTGTCTACTTGGGCATTACATTAGATAAGAGAATGACATGGAGGCACCACATCGAGAGAACAGAGGCTAAAGCGAGAAGAAAACTTTTCCATACTGAGGAAAATAGCTGGATCAAGTTGGGGAGCTAACGAAACAACACTAAAGAAAGTGTATACAGGTGCAATAAGACCTATATTAGAGTACGGATCAGCAGCATGGTCTACAGCAGCCAAATCACACCTACAAGCCTTAGATAAAGTACAAAATCAAGCGCTTCGGTTGATCACGGGTGCCATGAAGACCACACCAATAAATGAAATGGAAAAAATCACAGGCATTCCACCTTTATTATACAGACGAGACACTAAGACCCTGATCCAAGCAGAAAAGTACAAGAACATGCCCGCACATCCAATGAAAACTAGATTTGGAGATTTAGCCAGTGGGAGGTTGAAGAGAAGCAGTTTTTGTGCATCGGTCCAAAAAACTAATTAGAACATACAAGGATGAACTACCAGACATCACTAAGGAAATAACTCCCACACTCCTCCCAACCCCATGGGAACAACATCAAAATTTCAGTATTAAGACCTCCATAACTACCACCTGCCCCATGGGAGAGCTAAATACTCTCCAAAGGAAAATAGCAGCATGTGACATGATTGAAGAACTATACCCCAGAGAAGCATGGATCCAAGTATATACTGATGGATCTGCAACCAGAGCAGTGAAGAACGGAGGCGCAGGAGTTTATGTGGTCTATCCAGACAAAGAAAATGAATCCACCTGTTCACCTACTGGAATATTCTGTTCAAACTATGCTGCTGAAGTACAGGCCATAAGCATTGCTGCAGGAATAATAAATAACACAATAAGCCAATGTCAGCAGGTTGTATTCCTTACCGATGCAATGTCAGTTCTGCAAGCCCTCAACAGTGATAAACTGCCAGAATTAAACAAAGTCCTATGCGAAGTAAATATCAAAAGAAGGGTAGTGCTACAGTGGATACCATCACACTGTGGCATACCAGGAAATGAGAGAGCAGATATGTTAGCAAAAGAGGGAGCAACACAGGAACAAAAAGAACAAACAATCACATTCCAGGAAAAGAAGAACCTTATCAAGGCCATCAGGAAAATTGATCAACAAAGAGACAACTATCAATATCTTGATCGAGCAAAACAGGTGATCCTGTTCCGTATGAGAACAGGACATAACAGACTGAACAGTCACTTATACAGACTGAGATTGGTCCCATCACCCCTATGTACGTGTGGACAGGCAGCACAGACAGCCGAACACATCCTGCAAGACTGCCACATGCTTAGTCAATTGCGAACTGAACATTGGCCCACAGAGACGCACATCCACACAAAGCTGTTTGGGAGTCTTGAAGAACTTTCAACCACAGCAACATACATCCAGAAAACCGGACTTCTTGTGTAGACATTTCTAAACAACAGCGAACGAGAAGAAGAAGAAGAAGAAGACTTAGCTGCCAATAGTAGTTTCTTCTCCCGATGATAGGGTCTGTGCAGATAGGTTACATGAGTTCTAACTTCTCTGGTTAAGCTTAAAGGTGCAGCACGTTCTCAGAACAATCAAGGAGTAAATGCCTGCGTTTCTGCGTCAGTCCACTTCTACCCTCATTTTTTCACGGATTAGTACCTTCACTGCTACTACCACAAACAATTATGGTAAAAGAATAGAAACGAAACGCTCTCTTGGGTATTGCGTTTCCTGACACATACTTAAGTGTCCCCTTTCTCCTATTCTACCATCCCATATATGTCAGAATTTATCCTCGATGAGAATTAAAATTAATCCCTCGATATAAACTTTCTTTACATTTAAATTGAATAGCTTTATCTTATTTTACATTTAAAATGAAAAGGTTAATAGTACATTTAGAATATGGTTACATTTAATCCACTGTTTGAAAAGTATTCACAATATAAACTGAATCTGTTTTTATTTACATTTACACTGACTGAAAAGATCATTTCTTTCATCTGTCTCCTCCTGCTCCATATGGAACTTGGGACTACCTTGTGCTTTAAGTTCGCTTAAAGAAACTAGCGATAAAGCTGTCGCCAGTCCTTGCAGTGGTGGTTTATTAAATTATCATTCTATACGCTGAGGTTGCCTGCATGAAATGACTTGGACATCCACTAGCTATTTTCACATATTAAAATTGACATGGTAATATATACATATTAGGTCACATGTTAGTAATGAAAAATATAGAATGTAAAATGACAACTTACGTTAATCCTGGCTCACAGATGTTTTGCTCAGATAAATGAAATTAAGGCACTAGATTAGGCCTATTTCACGTGTTCTTGGGGTTCGTTACTTTTATAAGAGAATTCCCTCTATGATTCCTTATGTTCAGTTTCCTCAGACATTTGCTTTCCTTATTAAATTGAGTTTTCCTGGGCTGTTTTGTAAGTCCTTATGAATACTCCAATAAAAGGTGTCCGGTCTGATAAGATGGAATCCTGATTCTAACTACTGGCAAGTCTGGTGTCTTTGGGAAGCAACTTCTCACAGTAAAATGACACTGAAACGTGTCATGTTAAACGCTTGTCATACCCCCGCATCTGTTTGTTTTGGAGCTGTTCAGGCTTCAATCATTTTAAACAAAAATGTTTGGAGGGGTAATTTTAAAATATTCCGACATGGAATAATTGTGTGCGTGATGCAAAGGTCACGTTTCCCATATATTGTAATCAATCATCCGATGCCTTGTGCACCAACTCACAAACATATCGGTAAACTTCCCAGCAATGTGTGTGAGATGTAACATTTTATTACTTTATCGAAAGTAATCGTGTCAGTCCTGTCTGTCAAAAACTGTGTCATCCCGTATTACGAGCTTTGTGACGAGCGCAGACTGGCCTTATCAGCAATTAAGCGAATACGCTGTGTGATTTTAGTGTTAAGCTGATGTCTGATGTCGGCCGCTGACGATATTAACCAACATGGTTTTCGATAATATTCTCCTGCTCTTTCAAATGTTTAAGAAAGAGACGGGTAACAAACAGACGTGTTGACTTACCTCTAAGAGGGGTGTAAGAAGCAAAATCCAAAATATCTGCTACAGTGGACAGAGAAAGAAACGGTTGCGACTCAGAAAAAATCCCAATTAAATCAGTACCAAAATGTAACTGATTATTACCGTAGTAAAAAAGAGATTGGAAAGAGGTCGCCCTCAAAATCCATCTTGTGACATCTAGATACAAATACTGATAGACAGATGGTAACATTAACGCTCAGACTAGCAGAGATGGACAGTCAGGTAAATAGAGAGACAGACGGACGGAGAGACTGGCAGACTAAAAGTTAGATAGATAGATAGATAGATAGATAGAGACAAACAGACAGACAGGCAAATAGATGAATAGATATGTGACAGCGCCATCTTGTCATCGTCATTGTCTCCGTGGTTCAGTGCCTTTCTACCACAACATCTTCAAGAGGAAGATATATTACTAGGCCACAATAAAGCCTTGAAATAGTTTTGTTGATTATGTGTGTTTTTGCTCCTTCTAGAGAATGTATCGAGTGTTATTTGCTTGATCCAATTACTACACGCGCGCACAAAGTTGAGCGATTAACCCTAGCGCCTATATAAAGAGAGAGTAAGCCGTTGAACGACCCTATTTTGTAAGAGCCGCGCAGAGCAAACAAACGAAACGAGACGCCATGTGTGAGTAGAAGATGAACAAAGACATGACACGTGAGTTAATTTAGGTAGAAGGTGATACGTTAGAAAGAATATAGGGATGTAGGTCTCTACATATTTGGTATCATGTTTAACAAAATAGATAGATAAATGTGTTTCCTGCGGAGATTTCTTTTAGAACATTATGTTTAGTTCTGAAATGATATATGAGTGAAAATATGTGTGGATAGATTTTACTGGTGTTAAGTCCAGATTGCGGCTATAAGAGTTTAGTAGCAATTATTGCATTCATTAGACGGGCAAGAAAGGCAAATATAGTAGGAAACTTTTTCATACATGGAACTGGACAGAGATGTTATCAGGGACTGAAATTTAGATAATATTAACTGTTGGCAAGATGGCAGCCACGTGTTCAAGAAAAGCATCATGCACTGTTACATAAAAGTGGCGCCAGTGAGTCTGCATAACACGCTTAGTTATCACGCGTTGTAAGCCTATAATGTTACGCTATTTTATATTGGGTGGATTGACACAAGGGTGAATTCAGGTTAATGTAATTTTCTTCAGTAATGGAAGAGATAGTTTTCGTGTTATATCTCCTTTATGCGATAAATTTAGTTCTAGTTTTGTTAAGTCAAGAGTAATTTTATTTTATTCTTTGATGTAAGGGTAATTTAGTGTGTTTCACGGTAATTGATCATCATACTACTGTATATCTTTAGTGGGAACTCCGCCTATGCCGGTCCCAAGCCCGGATGAAAAAGGAAAAGGGCGGCCTGCATGGAGGCCGTAAGGAGGCAGCCCCTCCACCATGCAAAGGCACAACAGGCCAATCACCTGTTTGTCTTAAACTATGATTACAAGCAATATAAGAGAGAAAACCGGACTGATTCTAAAGGCGACGAACTGGAACGGACTACGGACTACGACTTATGGAACATGGAACACAAGAAGTATAAATGGGAAAGAAGAGGAGCTGATAGAAGAGATGAGGAAAGCAAAACTAGAAATCCTGGCTATTACCGAAACAAAGAAAAAGGGACAAGGAGTCATGGATCTCGATGGCAACACTCTGCTATACAGTGGTGTACCCACATCTGAAAGAGCTAAAGGGGGCGTTGGTTGTATTGTGGCCAAAAACCAGAAAGATAGTATCAAGGGATGAAACTTTGTCTCGGAGCGCATTATGGTTGTAAAACTAAAAGAAGCAGAAACCATAGTCAACCTGGTCATAGTGTATGGGCCAAATGAGGATGAGAGAGCAGAGGTCAAGGAAGAATTCTTCGAGCTGCTTCAAGGGACAGTGGATGACTGCCTAGATGAAATTATCATGCTCGGAGATTTAAATGCCAGAGTTAGAAATGACCATGCTAGATGGGATGGAGTTATCGGAAGATATGGAGAAGATACTCTCAGTGACAATGGAAAGCGACTCCTGAGATTCTGCAGTGAGCAGAATCTGATCATTACCAACACAAAGTTCCCTCATAAGCGCATACATGCATACACTAGGTGTGAACCAACAAAGAATGAGAAGTCAGTGATCGACTATGCCATTGTTAGGAGGAGCTCATTCAAATATGTCCGGGATGCTAGAGTCTGGAGGGGGCCAGAGATTGGAAGTGATCACTACCTGCTTACAATCAAAAGAACAACTGAAAGAGTTGCTTAGCCTAGGAACTGCCCAGCACCCGCAAGAAACCAAGTAAACGAACGGAAGAAATGAGCATTAAGACCTACAAGCTGAAAGAGCCATAAATTAAGACCAGATATCAGGGGCTTATTGCTACAGCGGTGAGAAACACAGAAGAACAACCTGATGACTTGGAAACCCTGTGGCTTAAATTCAAGGACATCATAAAGACAGCTGCTGCAGAAGCATGTGGTGAAGTCCGACTTGGTAACAAGAGAAAGAGGACACCTTGGTGGCCAGAGGAAGTCAAAGAGAAAATAAGAGAGAAGAAAATGGCATGGAAACAATACTTAGGAGCTAAAAACACAGCAGGACAAATAGAGAAATATAGAGAATATGTGATACTCAGAACAGAAGCAAAGAACAAGGTGCTAGCAGCAAAACAGAAGTCCTGGGAAGAAGTTGGAGAAAAGCTAGAAAAGGATGCGCAAGAAAATCAGAAATTGTTCTATAAGACCCCAAAGAACATGAGGAAGGAAAAACAATGCCCTCTCAAATTTATAAAGGACAAGCAAGGCAAATTGCTTACTGCCCCGAAGGAAGTAATGGAAAGATGGAAAGAATATTTCTCAGAACTCCTTGATGGTGAGCAAGGTAGAGCATCAGAAATGATAACCACTAGCACAGAAGAGGATACAAATGGTGATGAAGATGACATAAAGATGGAAGAACTGAAGGCAGCACTGGAGAAAATCAAGATGGGCAAAGCAGCAGGGCATGATGGTATAACACCAGAAATGGTTAAGTACATGGGAGCATCAGGCGACCTATTACTCCTAAGGGTCCTACAGGCAGCGTGGTGCAACAAGGCCATACCAAAGGATTGGGAGATTGCCATCATAACACCAATTTTCAAAAAAGGGTGACAATCGACAATGTGGAAACCACAGAGAAACCCTTCTCAGTGTCACTGGTAAAAATCTACTCTAGAATCCTAGAGCAGAGACTCCGATGCCTAGCTGAGCCACAATTGGATGAAGCCCAGTGCGGATTCCGAGCAAACCGAAGTACTCAAGACCTAATCTTTACACTCAGGCAGCTGAGTGAAAAGGCCCTTGAGTACAATAGTGAGATCCATCTTTGTTTCATAGATCTGGAAAAGGGGTTTGACAGGGTCTCCTGGAGCAAACTTTGGGACTGTTTGGCAAGGAAGAACATTCCAGCACCTCTGATTCATGCTATACAGAGCTTCTACAAGTCTTGCAGAAATTATGTGAGGACAGCAAACCATAAGTCAGAAGAGTTCAGGACCACCACTGGTGTAAGACAACGTGATATCCTGTCACCTTACCTTTTCATACTCCTCATGGACGATGTCATTAAGGCACGTAAGGAGAGAACAAGAAAGTATTCAGTGGGGTACTGGAAGATGAGTCAGGTCTGTATTTCAGAGCTAGCATTTGCTGATGGTGTTGTCCTGATTGCTAAATCAGAGACACATCTCCAATCCAACATGCAAGTCTGGAAGGAAGAGCTGGAGAAGAGAGGGATGATCATAAGCAGCTCTAAAACAAAATTCATGGTGATATCACGAGAAGAAAGAAAACATCAGATAAAGTTGGGAGAACAGGTCCTGGGGCAGGTCGACCACTTTAAATATCTCGGAGCTATTATAGACCGAAAGGGGAGCATCAAAGAAGAGTTGGCCACTCGAAAAGCAGCGGCTGGGAGACTTTATCAGGCCATAAATCGAGGATTCCTCAGCAAGAAAGAGGTTGGTAAGAAAACGAAGATGGCTGTATACCGCTCCACCTATGTCCCAGTCTTGACATATGGATGCGAGTCATGGGCAATGACTACAACCCACAAAAGCCAGATCCAAACCTCAGAAATGAGGTATCTGAGGAAGGTGGTTGAAGTAACAAGAAGAGACATGGTCCGCAACCAGACGATACGTCAAGGCCTAAAATCCCACCTGCTGCAGACCCAAATAGAACAGTCCCAACTAAGATTGTTTGGCCATATCTGCAGAATGGGAGAAGATCGGCTACCACGACAAGCATGGGAAACAAAGAGCCAGGGATCCAGACCTCCAGGACAACCCAGAGTCCGCTGGGAGGACAACATTAGACAATCTTTGAAGGACCGAGGACTAGAATGGAACCAGGCCAGGAAGAAGACAGCTGATAGAATAGTCTGGCGCTCTCTCTTCCAAACCTCTACACCTCACGGTAGAAGGGGAACGACTAAGTAAGTAAGAATAAAAACAATTGAAGGAACATTTCTAATATTAAGAAAACTTGACAAACAATGATCAATAATACAATGATTCCAGCCTGGGGAAATTCAGCATATAAATGTAGTTTCTCAAAACGTATAAACAACTGATTTAATTGTAATGAATAAATTAATCAGTATAGTACAATAGTCGTGATCTGTTACAGTTTTACATTGAATGCTTGTGTCACAGGAGTAGTGACATACGGTCCGGCATGACGTAAAATAGAGAACAATAGATTGGCTATAAGAAGGAAAGCAGTACCCTCAGAGCTGGTTGTCGAATATAGATTTATGATCAAAAAATTTTCTATATTCTTTTCTTTTCTGCCCGCGTCCTCTACTTTATTATCGCTTTTCATCCTTTTCCTGTTTTTCGCATTCGTTCGTTTGCGACAAAATATACTCTCCCATTCTAACGTTTACCTGTTTCTTTTCTCATACTAGCAACGCATTTTTATTGCGTAAGATGTCAGTTCCTGCACGAGACGAAATAGTGTGAGAAATTTGTTCTCGAGAGACCGAATGGCAGACATTCGTCTCATTTTTTCCATGACACGAACGCTTCTACGGCTAGTTCTCAGCGTGAGGTGTGAAGACGCGTCTGGCAGTTTATGGCTGGTGTCTGAGGAAATGTGAATTGTTAAGACGGGAAGGGGGAGAGACCGGCGCGGTTTTCGGGTTTTCGAAAATAACGTGGGACCCTTTGTCTGTTTCATATATCTATCCCAGGAGCTGTAACTTGACTTCATTCAATCCTCCTAAATTTGTAGTAGACAGATCGCTCGTGCTAGATAATATCTTGTGCATTGCGAAGTTCTTAGTTTCTAGCAACATTTTTCCGAGTTCGAACGAACGAACGAACGAACGAACGAACGAACTTTATTTTCACAGGGTTAAGAATTGGGCACGCAGGCCCGTCTGACATTCTGCCCTTCCTCTCTCTCTCATCATGTATACTAATATCCTTTCATCCTCACATTTACTTTAAGCATTATTAAGACATTTATCATTATAAAAGTAATATTACATTTGCAATAATCCGAGTTCTAGACTACTATTAGATTGAATGATTCTAGTTCATGGTATTAATCTGTAGTTCTGTGTGGAGGTAATTATTATATATCTAATTGTGTTTTAGTGATAAATCGCTTATTTCATTTTACTAGTTAGATTAGTGTGCAGAAGAATTAAATATTAAGTCTGTTATATTCTCTAGCTGGCGTGTTACAGTGGAAAGCAGAATAAACTATAATTTCTAGCTTAAACTCATGCAGCTGTAAATGAATTTAGTTAAATTGCTAACAATCAGTCGAGAATATTTTAAACCAACTGATAACTGCACTGATTCATCATTGAGTATTGACGAAATACGTATGTATTTCTAATTCATGATGATTGATTTTATGAATATAACTTATTTCACGGGAGTTTTAAACGATAAGACAAGCTCTACGCTTGCAGTTTATAATGTAAGTTAGAACCGAGGAATAGTATGTATAAGTATTTTATATGTTGTTTTCTCTTTATTCAGTGAAACTGAGGTAGCCCAACTTTACCAGCGTTTCAGTACTGAGAAATATCTGTGAAGAACAAAAACATTTTTTTTCTTAAAGACATGGGTGTATAAAGTAAAACCTGTCTGGCATTGCGTTGGCATCCAGAACGAAAGAGTACCCATTACATGAACTTTTAAGATTAAATGAAGTAGCGGGCCTATCGAGCCAGTTTTAACTCTTCCTGAGTAAAACCTCAAGTACATTTCAGCCCTTGTGGCAAGTAAAATATTACTATCAATAACTTTTCCGACATTTTGGACCAATGGTGGGGTGACCAAGAATTTTACCTTTGCTCGAAGTTACCAACCTGCCATTTTTTCCTAAGTAGTGGAAACCTCGTGATTCTGACACTGTGAGCCCGCTTAAAACTAATTCTTACCTCGTGATTCAAGTGACACTAACCTTAGTCTGAAAAATATTCGCATGAAGAGGACGCTCCCCGGACCATTGGATGAACCCAAAATCTGCAGAGCTGGGATCCGCTTCATGACAAGAAAAACAGATTAAAGTGTGTGGGTGTCCTAGAGTTTGCGCCAGACGATGAACCACAGCACGATTGTAGGTAAGAATGTATGTCAGGGGCCCTGATGAATGAACAGAGAGAAAGCTGGAATGCGTGACTATTTTATGGTATACCAAATTTCACCCACTTTGTATTTCTTTATGCAAGTTTTTTTGTTGCTAACCATATTTTCCTCAGGATAGATTAGAGTATCAAAGTCTGTTCATACCTTTAAAGTGAAATCTTAGACTACAGCATATGTATCCGTGACTCTTTGGGGGGCTATCACTTTTCTTCTAACAGGACTGTGGGCTAAACATCGAGGGAAAAGATCATACCAATGGGTCTATCATTCCTGTAGCAATTCATTGACTTTATGACTATTTGTATATGATTGATGTAATTTTTATGTGTTGTGATGGGAGTTTCTTCTGATAATTAAAATTCACCTAAACTTAACCAGTGTGTCGGTCAGCTCGTTCCAAATTATATATATTCATTGTTATAGTTTTTACGTCTGTGCGTCTAACTTTCGTCACTTATGTGTGTGTACCCGAGTGGTATATATATCTTAATATATGTAGTCAACAGACTGTCTGACTCCTCTAGATCTGTTGTAGAAGATAGGCCGAAAAAGAGAAGATTCTCGATTTCAGGGTCAGCCTCTATTATTTCTACCATCTCACTCGTGGAATCTATTTCTATTTTATCATCTCACTGAGCTATCACCTATTTCTATTGCTATTCAGAAGGGACCAAACCTAAGTCTTAATTCACCTATCGAAAATCTACGACAAGTGTGGTCTCGTCCGTAGGATTTTTTGAACTGAGAATAGGAAGACGAGTACGACAAATGAGGTCTCGACCGAAGGATTTTTTTTGTTTTAACTTACAATAGGAAGACGAGTACGATAAATATATTAGGTCGTCTGTAAGATTCTTTATTCTGAAATAGAGTAAGAGTGTGATTGTCTCGTGGATTTTAGTATCTTTTAAAAATAACTATCCCCTAGACTAACGATCTGTTTATGGGCGTGCTGACCACACAATTAATATTTGTTTTTCCACAGCATTTTGAGAAATATACATTTGAGTTACAGGTTAATTTTGTCGGAATATATGTTAATTATTGATTTTGTAATACTAAACGCTGGTAAAGTTTGTGATTGTCTAACCGTCACTAGGTTTAAAGCAGAAAGGTGTTTAAACTAAGTTAAGGAGTGCGTTTCGAACTATTTCGTCCAGATTAATTGCCTCCCTTACCTGATCTGGCTTCAGGGGTGAACTTGTAGTGGACTTAAAAATTAAGGGGATTTTTTTTTTTCTCTTTAAATTTTTGCAATAATTATTTTGTTTCTACTGTAGCAACTTATTTTTCAGTGAATAATCTTTACTACCATTTAATTGGCATAGTCGCTTGCAATTAGAGCCTTTAGAGCCAGGAATGGCAGCGATAGTTAGATACAATATTATTGGCGGAGGTAACCCAGTATATAAATATATCATCTTTTGATTTTTGGTATTTTTCTCGTAAGTGGTAGAGAACCACCCAAATTTATTCGAATCTGGTAGCTGTCTGATCTCTACAACGATTTTATCTCTGGCGCTGGTGTTAGAATTACAGCTCACGTTAGCGAATATGTCTCTGGTTGACTCTCATCAAAAAAATATAGCGACCAGCAATAAATGCGTGCTAAATGAGAGAAGAGAGACAGATCTATTCTGAGTAATAGGAGGTTTTATGTTAACCCAACAGGCGTAGGTGAAGCTAGATAAAAAGAAAAATGAAGATAACAAAAATAGATATATGAAATCAATTATCATAATCTGCTACAAACTGAAACCTTCATGTAACTGTGTCAAACTGAAACTTTCATGTTACTGTTCAAATTGAAACCTTCATGTTACTGTGTTAAACTGAAACCTTCATGTTACTGTGTCCAACTGACACCTTCATGTTACGTTGTCAAACTGAAGACTTCATATTACTGTGTCAAATTGAAACCTTCATGTTATTGTGTCAAACTGAAACCTTCATATTATTGTGTCAAACTGAAACCTTCATATTACTGTGTCAAACTGAAACCTTCATGTTACTATGTCAAACTGAAACCTTTATGTTACTGTGTCAAACTGAAACTTTCATGTTATTGTGTCACACTGAAACCTTCATATTACTGTTTCAAACTGAAACCTTCATGTTACTGTATCAAACTGAAACCTTGAAATTAAAAAAAACAAACCCAGATAAAACAAAACAAGGGAAAAAATATAGAAAAATACTTAACTTTTTTACAGTTTCTGTGCCAAACTGAAAGTAAAATTTATTAAGAAACAACGTGCAGTTTAAGATACATTTTCGCACAATGACACCTTAACAATGCAATTTAAATGTTCGCAGTGTTTATGACAAACTAAAAATTATATTTTTATTAACAAAATATGTCCTTATTAAAAACAAAACACACACACAAAAGACATAAAATTATAAATGAATATTTTTACTATTTCTATATCAAACTAAAGGTTTATATTTGATGAGTTCAGCATTACTGTAGCGAAAGGTCTTTATGAGTATAGGGGTCAGTAGTAGTTACTGAAAGAACAGAAAAGAATTATGTCTGAAAGAGTATAGTCCCAGTGTCAGAAAAGAGCACTGGTATCACAGGATAGTCACGGCTGTGAAGGTCTCAACTTCAGATAGTAATCAGATTAAAGTTACAGCCTAAGATGGCACCTTTGCTATATAACTAACATATGATAATCAACAATTCAGTAAAAACTGAAGTGTAACAATATAAAATTGATAAGTCAGAGGATTACAATTACTGAATCATTTATTACGTAGATCTATCTTTGGTTTTCGTCTTGTGCAATTATGAATGATGAAAAATGATGAAATTGGATGAAATAAAAGATTAATTTCACACTTATTCAAAAGCGAAGTTGTAATTATCAATTAGACAAAAAGTTCTTCAAAATAAACAGAATGTTCCTTCAAATTTCCTTTAAAACTAAATGTCACGTCTTGAATCTTGACGTAGAACAGTTATCATCATAACACTTATATTTGTCTTTTGATCTTTACTTTTGACCGCGCACAATGGTTGGTGAATATTCACATATATTTTACTCAGCTTCAGTGTTCTGGTACAGCTCTCCTGGTCCACACAGGTAATACTCACAGCAGTTGGTTATTGACTCTGCACTAGGCTAACCAACACCTGATGGAGCCTACCACATGAACAGAATCACACCGAGGTGCTCCTTATTGCTGAAATGAGTCACGAGTGGATTTAAGTTCGAGATTCTGCAGTTCCAAACCACAACAGTAACCTGGAAAAAAAGTGTGACATGTGGCTAACCTTTGGACGTAATGGCCCACAAGTTTACATGTCAGTGAGTGAAGGTGTTCAGAGTACTACACGTGTATGTATGACACATGGACCTATTCTATTGGCAATATAACATATACATGACATTTGTCTAATTGTAATACATTTTCGTAAATAAATATAAATAAACTGTTAGTGCAAATCACGATGCTGCAGTCGCCTTCTACAGATATAATAGCTTGCAGTCATCTATAGAAGTATTCTTATGGATTATACGCTTCTGAACATTCCTGAGTGTCCATTCCGGCTTAACCATGGCAAGTATCGTGTTCGTTTCGTCATCCACAAATCAAATTCAAAGTTAGTCCTCACAACTCGATTAAACATTTTAAACCTGAAATGAAATTGAATTTATTTACAATAAATACAATTATAAACCTACATACCCTCTAAGAATTGGTGATGATTTGAGTTGCCCAGCACGCAGATGGAGAAATATGTTTTCCAGGCACGCTGTTATGTCAACCTCCAGAAGTCTGTCTATGTTCTGATTTTATTTTGTGCACTGTATGATTTTGAAGTTGTTGTTGTTGTTGTTTTCGTCTACTATGTTGCTGTAATACCCTGTTCAACCTGAAAGTTGGTTATAATTGGGGTATATATTGCGTTTAGTTTCTTCGGTGCTAGCCGGTTGTTAGTGGGACTAGTCCGAAAAAAGGACCACTAGCTGACTGTCTGGATACCTCTTCGTTGATTGTCTGTTTATGGTGCCGTGGCGTACTAATTGTGTTCATTTCCTGCAAACGTCCTGGAGATGATTGGTCCTGAAAAGGATCACTAGCTGCCTGTTCGGTCCGTACTCGTTGTTGTCTGTTTCGGTATGTGTTGTTCTATGGCTGTCGCTATTATATTTGGTAGGAAACCCATTATGGTTTCGAGGATTATTTTGTATTCCGCTGCTTGTCTTTTTTCTTGATTGCTTTTTAGTTCCTGTACGATTTCGGTTTTTATTTTGTCTTTAGTTTCTTTGTTTTGTTCTCTACTTTTTGTAAGGGTATCCTCAACGATCCTGTTTCAATTCTTTTGAGGATTGCTTCGTTATCTGCCTTTAGTTCTGCGAGTTTGGCGATGTCGACTTCTATCTCGTGTTTGATGGATTTCATTTCCTGTAACATTGCCTGGGCGCTCTGTAAGGCTCCTAATGTTTCGTCTCCTATGGAATCTGAGTCTTCGTTGTTTTGCTTGTTCGTCTCGATTTTGAGTTGTTGTTTTAAGTCTCGCGTCTCTGTGGTTAATTTTACAAGCTGGGCTCTTGTGTGCTGCTCCTGTTTTGCCATGCCACCTGAAGCCACTCTGTTTCTTGCTTCTCTGAAGGAGATGTTTTTGGTTACAGATTCTTTCAGTATGGTCTTTGTTTCGTAGAAGTTCGGACAGCCACGGTATCTTGCTCCGTGGTTTCCAAGATAGTTTGCGCAGGTTCTGTTGGAGTTGCTCACTTTATAGTTGTTATCATTTTTCGCATGAGGACATTCATTGTAAGTGTGACTTCCCGCACAGTATCGACAAACTGCCTCTCTCCTGCATGTTTTCTTAGTGTGCGAGAATTGTTGGCAGTTTGAGCACTGCATAATAGGAGGAATGTAGTCTTCTGTTTTTCGACATCTATCGTCTAGGTTAAGTTGGTTTGGTCTTGAAGACCCTTCAATAGTTATGATAACCAAGTTGGTGTCCTTCTTGTCCCATGTCTTCAGTCGTTCCACCTGTGTTATTGTTATATTCTTGTTCTCTGTTTGTAGGCGGCTGTTGACTTCTTGTGTCGATCGACTGTTGTCGACCCCTCTTACAACTATCTTCTTGGTCTTCTTGAAGATCTTCATAGTAACTTTCATCTGGTGTGGCAGCTGGATTTCTTTGTGTCCGGACTCTAGTTCAATCATCAGTTCTGTTGTCTTTTCCGTGTTATTTAGCGATATTATAACACCTTTTTCGTGCCTTGCAATTCTATTAATGCTCCTCTTGCCCGTTATTGCCTCTAGGATACCGATCACTTTATCGTCGGGTAGGGCCCTGAGTGTGGCCTCACTTCCCTACATCTGGGTGATCTTTATGGTTCTCTCCTGTAGTGTCTGGTGAGAAACAGCATTTCTCTGCTTGCGAAGCTGGGACTTTCCGACATCTGTCTCAGTTTGAGTGTGTGGTCTGCTGGACGGATTCACATTCTGGTTGGTTGTCTGCCTCTGATCTCGTTTTTCCGATGTTGCCTGGTCGCTGTATGATGGAGACTCGACTATGATATCTTGTTTTGGTGGTGGATTTATTTTGTCTGGTTTAATGGCATTGTTACCCTCTTTTGATGAAGTTCTGTGGCCTTGATTTGTAGATGTTGTCTGTTCACTACACAGTGGAGCCGCCGCCTTGACATGATGTTTTATCGGTAGTGTTGCTTTGCCCGGCTTCGGAGTCTGGTTGTCCTCTGCCTTCGACGCTTTGGGTTGCTCATCGTTCGTGTCACTGGCTGCGTTGTTCGGCTTCTGAATGGGATCGGCCACGACGCTAGTAGTTTGAGTGATCGTGCTCCCCGGCTGACTCTGTTTGTTCATTGCAAGTTCTTGTTTGATGCTGCTGACAAGTGTTTGAGGGCTTCTATACACTTTCCTCTTTTTCGCTTGTGGCGGCTGTGTTCGCGCTGAAAAGGACGCTCGTTTTAGTATAGTGATGTCTTCACGTCTAAAATGAACGAACAAGGAGGTTCTATGATTTTGAAAGATTCTCCGCTTGCTTTTATAGGCTGAGCGCGGACGTATGAAAGACACTGTGCAAACTTTAGGTTTAATTTCCGTTTCTCTCGCTTATATAGGGAATCTGTAATCAGCATGGTCCATAAATCGTGCTAGTCCTGTTCAACCAGATTATGAATCACTGTCATCCATGTCTCCTTTTTATTTGTACGATCGTTAGCCTCTTGTATATAAATGATTGTCCTTAATAGGTTTGTCTTCGAATTATTGTTAATTTCTGAAGTCGATCGACATGATTCCAACGCATCTGGTCCAATTACGCTCGAATACCTCCTAAACGAAATAACGTAGCAACATGTTCTTTGACATACATATAATGTTTTTTAATATTAGGGCAACATTTGTTTGTCAGGGGTTTG